>VZSV01000024.1:1024633-1036203 GCA_013398735.1 Nothocercus julius
GCCCCGCGTACACTTTCTTCTTGGCGCCCTTCTTGCCGCCCTTGGTGAGGCGCTTGTTCTTGCCCACCGCCATGGTGCCGCCGCGCCGACGGAAAGGGCGGGGGCCGCCGCTCGCGCGAGATTATACGAGAGCGCCGCTCGCGCGAGAGCTGCGCCTGCCCGGGAGCGCCGCGCCTCTCGCGAGAGCTGCGCGGGAGGCAGGGAGGGCGGGCAGAAAGCGGGCGGCAGAGGCGCGTCCTCCAAGGGCCGTCGGCGGTTAAGCACCTCCCCCTGCCCTCCTGTCTTTCACCGTTTCTTCAGGAGGAAACACGCGTTTAAGACTGATCTAACTTTGAAGTTGTCCCTTTTCTGAGCAGGGTTCAGACTGGGTGACCTCCCAGCTTTCTCACACTGTAGCTTTTTTTCCTAAGATTCCAGCCTTCGCCACACAGGATATGGGGTTTTCTCAACATAATTTATTTGCCTCCATAGCCAGGCTGTAAAAACAGAAGAGATCTCTCCGGTGCCTTTTTTTTTTTTTTTTTTTTTAAAGTCACTTTCTTATTGAGCGTGATAATTGAATGGGGTTGGTTTGCTCTACTTCTTAAAAAGAGCAGCACTTTCTAAATATAGACATCCAAGAGTAGTTAAAGCTTTGCGGTTAAGATACCTGCAGTTGGAGATGGTGCCCCTCTCTCTCTCTGCCATCTCCAAGACAGCTCTGTTGCAGACAAGATGGGTCTTCTCAAAGTTAAGATATTACTGGCTGCTAGTTGCCATTTAACAATCAATGGCTTAAACCCCTGTGAGGCGCTGATAATGGATTCTAACCAGTATAAGTATTAATTAAATATTGCATATGAACCACTACAATTAAAAAGACAACACCTTTTATAATTATTCTCAATGTCCTTATACAGTATCGAAGAATCCCACTCATTGGAAGCAGGTTGTCATTGGAACTAGTGTAAGACACTTTCGTCCTCTTCCCTTACTTTCATTCTGTTTCTTCAGCATCCAGAAAACAATGCACAAGACGATGCACAAAGGAAAAAAAAGCAACACGTTTTTCTCCGCAGTTGTCTACTCTAATTCTGTACATCTTTCTGAAGAACCTAGGCAAAAGCAGGGGTACCAAGACACATACCAAGTAGGCGTGTTATGGCTTGTCTTGCTGCCGTCCCCCTCTCACCATCTCTCACTACTTAAATATTCAACACAGGGCTGCTCTGGACTCTCCTGTCAATCAACCGTGCCCTGCAAAACTTCCTCTTGGGTCATCCTGAGGAAGGAAGGGAACTTGGGATGGTGGAACATGGAAATTTAAGTAACTGGAGGCAGCCTCTCTTAGGATCTAAGCTTAGAAGATGACAAAGCATTTATGTCTTCCAACAATGTATCAGTCTTTCAAGGAAAAAAAGAAAAAAAAAAGGTATTAGAGGTACTAGGTGCTGTTTTAACCTCTGGGCAGAACTTTTAAGAATCCAATCACTTGTTTGTTTGTTTGTTTGTTTCCCTTCTGTAAGAGGGAAACTCAAGAGGCCTCACTAGCCTTTGTTGTTTCCTGTAATTGGGATTTTTTTAGATCTAATATTTATGAATATACTATATATATATAAAAAAAGAATTCTTACATAATTTACATGCTCATATTTCAGGAAAGAATTATCAGCATTTTACTTAGCATCCAAGCCAGAAAAAAAATGTTCTTACTATATGTAAAAAGTCAATCTTCCCTCTTATTTTAGTTGCAATAAAGCCTACTAAAGGGTATTTATATATACTATTCACAAATTTCACATTCCTTAAGATCAATGGAGAGTGCAAGCTGTTCATTATTAATCCCCACTCCCCCTCAGATAGCAGCATACAACTGTTTTATCATTTCTAGATTAACAAATCTTATCAACAAGAAATAAATAGCACAGCAAAAGAAAAAGACAGCAAAAAGCACTGCTGCAACTTGTATCTCTGGAGAGCATGCTGGATCACCTCCTTTCTGTGCTAAATTCACTTAGATTAACATTATACACGAAAGCCTCTGACTTAGGAAATATATAACTCTATATAACGCTATATAACTCTTCACTTATACCTACAACTGGCAGCAATTAAGGAATAGATTAATCAAACCTACATTTCATCTGGTTAGGTAGAGTAATATTAGTCATCAATTCAGCTGTAATCTAGGCAAAATGAATTGGGATCTGAATGCTTTGTCAAACAGTGTGCATTCCTGGTCATATATATATATATATTTTTTTTTTTTCCCCATAGCACAGCTATAGCCTATTTAATGTTCTGTCTTTGCCTTTGCTTTGAATTTTCATTATTTAATGTGCTATAATTATTTTTAGCAGAGTCTAAATCTAGATATAGACAACTTTATACATCATTTGACAGTATTTTCACACAGAGCACTGGAACAGGCTGCCCAGAGAGGCTGTGGAGTCTCCTTCTCTGGAGATCTTCCAAACCTGCTTGGACGCAGTCCTGAGCCACATGCTCTAGGTGACCCTGCGTGTGCAGGGGGGTTGGACTAGATGATCTCTAGAAGTCCCTTCCAACTTTAAGCATTCTATGATTCTATGATTTTCTTAGTTCCTTTGAATTTTGGAGGTCACATCAGGACCTATGGGTTTTATATTTCCTTGTATACATGCAGCTTTCTTTCCTCCTGGTCACTAATTAAAAATCCTGGAAATATTTTGAATCCCACAGTGGCTGCACATTATGGCATAATGCACAAATTACTGATTAAAAACAAACAAACACAAAACAACAACAGCAAAACTACTGCAAGCAGGAATCATCTCCCAGTGTTAATAATAACAGGGCAGCATGCTGCATTTTCAGACCCTCTTGCATCATTTCTGCAAAAACAGCCTTTTGCTACAGCTTTCTCTCTCTGCTCCAGAGAGAGGACTGGGGTATTCTACTCTGTAATCTTCTGGCTTTTAAATTCTATTTTAGTATCTACTAATACTCAGAATTACCTGTCTTAGAAGATTTCTGTGTAAAGTACTTACATTGTAAAATTTATTGCCTCTTCATATTTTTGCTAAGCAATTAATTTGTTCTTAAGATTTTGCTTTTATCTCTCTTTTTTTTAAAAAAAAAATAAATACTGTTTTATAGAACTGTCTGATATTTTTTCATGAAACTGGAACCAGGAAATCACACTTTTTTTTTTCTTTATAAAGACAAGTCTATTTTATCATTTTTCTTACTTTAAATATCTAATTCTTCTCCAAAAGATCATTTTTTAAAAGTGTTCTAGTGAGACAATTATTTTCTTTATCAGTTATTTCCTATCAGATTTGTTTATGCTGCAAGTCTCTCTCTCTCTTACTGCCGAGTGAGCTATAGTTAATTATGCAATTTAGTATGATGATAATTTATTCAAGGTAATGATGCAGACAATGCAAAAAAATAAGAGGAGGAGATTGGAGGACTGGAAATTAGGAGGACTGGAAATCCACAGACCCAACATTCCACCTTTTTTTTTCCTTTGCATACTCAGCATATTTTAAACTAAAATTACTGAGACGCCATGGAGCCTTGCTTTTTTTACAATCACTTGGTGGTAGAATCACACTTTAAATCATTCTGTAAAAACATGACTTAGTTAGCACTTCATTATATGAGGTTTCTGCTACGCAGCATTTTGCAGAAAAATCTGACTTTTCTCATACATTTTATCCCTCATCCCGTTCAAATTAAGAAAAGAAAATGTGACTTTAAAAGCTTTTGTCTAAAAGCTGTGTGACTGACTCTCTATCTAATCATCAGTTATGCTGAGCAGATACATTAAAAATAGAAAAGATCACATGCCCCAGTTAAAGATTTTTGTTTCTTTTTTCCTTGAAATAATTGAAATATTTCAACGTACACAATTATTTAAAGAGTAACGTGATCCATCTCACAGAATTCATGGTTTGCAACATAAGCTGACTATGTAGCTAATTAAATTAATTTAATAAGCAGGGAGCAAGGCTATTCACTCACACAAGTGTTTCAATGGGGTGATCTTCAGCCTAGTAGTGGTCTGGAGAGTCACAGTAACAGGCACGTAGGTGGTCCTGGGACCACATCATTCCTATTATAGAGTTGGGGGAAAGATGATGGGAGCCTCTAAAACATTTGAGAATAGAAAATGGTGCATGAAATCTGGCAGTCATAATTTTAGTGGAAAATTCATTTTCCAAAAGGAGAAGTCGTATTACTGCAATAACACTATATATAAGGCCCCAGCAGCATCCAAAGTCTTTTAACCATGGTATTCAAGCCTCTTAAACATGTGGATACTTATGGTTACTTCCTAGAGCCTAATCCTAAACCCTTTGTTTAGTTTTTGCTCTTTTCCTTAAGATTTCCATCCTCAATAGTTACAGTTTCAGACAGTGAGGTTATATGTAACTAAATAATAACATTCTCATAACACTTAAATAAAGTCTATTTTAAGTTCGTATCCTTTTAAGAAAAGAATAAATACCATTGTCATGGTACTGGAAGCTACTGGAAGCATATTCAGAAAAATAAAACTTATGACGTGGTCATTAAAATCTGTCTTGCTGCCCTTCCAGAAAAAGTGAACTTTACATTCGGTAAGAAGCTCTGGAAGTCATCTGGTTCTCCTCAGGGCGGGTCTAGTTTCAAAGTTGGATCAGATTACTCGAAGTCTTCAACAGTCAAGCTTTTTTTAATCTTCAAGGCCGGGGTTTCCACAACATTTCTGGGCAGCTTTTTCCATTGCTTAACCACCAAACTCCATCCCTGCATGTGCACCTCTAGGCCCATGGGAAGCCCATCCCCACTTGTAGACCCCTCCAATCCCCAACACTGTCTTCTCACATTTGAACTCCGGAGCTTCCCGTTCAGCCACCCTGGCCTCATGCAATGCCTGCCCATTTTCCTGCCATTCGGGATGGTGTTTTGAGGAGGTTGTCTGATCGTCTCTCTCAGCCCCTTTGCTCTCCAAAGCACACTCCGTCAAACTGGGTCTTGTGGCTCCCTGGACGGACTGAAGTCCAGAGTTCTCAGTCTACTGCTACTTCTCCTTTCTACTCTTTGCTGCTACCAGCACCCTTCAATTCAGTGAAAAAGTATTTATTTCAAGCAAGAGCCAGGGAAGTAGTTCTCAAACTGCATAATCATGCCATTTTTTTTAACTTACCAGCACTGCGTTAGCATTCATGATATGTTTCTCTGTGACTTTATACTCCCCAGAATTTTGAGCTGCCAAATGATATTATACCCTGTTGCTTTCAGATGGTAAGGGTAGCATAAGATTGCTCCTTATTTTTCAGAGTGCCAAGTCTCTCCAGGTAAAGAAACAGATAATGAGAAATTTTCTGTCTGTGACCCTGCTACGGATAGTTACAACTGGAAAAGAGGAGGGAGTGGACAAATAAAATCCAGGAACAAATGTTCTATTGCTTTTGTGCTTGAGACAAGATTATAGGTGTGTATTTGGTTTTGGATGAATATGTTTAAGCTGCCTTTGAATTTCACATATGCTGAGATCAGCCAGGGGACATGCTGGCCACTTACTGAATTGTAATCATCCCCAACATGATCTTTGCAAGCTTTCTTCATCTTATTTCAGTAAGAGTGGAACAAGTCTTTTACCATCTTCCAGATGGAACCCCGAAGTTGTCTTCTGCCTTTCCATCATGATTTGATGTGTTATAACATGCTCCCACCTACGTGCTCTTTTTTAATTCTCTCTGTCTCCACATATGATCTGGAATTCTCCTTCAATTTCTTTTTATTATGGGCTTGTGTGTTGCCTTTCTCCCCAGGTATTTGTGGAGAGGAAAGTTTCTACTGGGAAGAGGTTTCACATAAAATGTAAAGAGGTTTGGGTTTCAAACCCAGTGGTCAGTACTCCTCAAAAAATAAGAATGCTTTCAGTCACTGTTAAAGGGGCATTACAAAAAATTCTCCATATGCATAAATCCACTCAAAATTTCAGAACATATAAATTTCTTTAAATAAAAGGAGAACTGGGCAACACATCCCTACTGAAACAAAATATCAAAATGCTAAAATTGGCAGTGGTTATTAATTTTATCAAATATAACTTATTTTAGTTTAATCTAAGTGACAAAGCTTTTAAAATGTATTTGGTATTTGAGCTACTTACATAAACTGTGAGCCTTCCTATTGTGGTTCCCAGCTATAGCACAGTTACTTGTATTCGCTCCTTTGGCAGTTCTTCAAAGAAAGAGTTTCAAAAAGTTCTCCAATTACTGGTAGAATCTGACGGCATTGAAAATTTCTGCCCGAATCATATCAGAAACTGACAAAACTTAACTGTCTTTTGCAGAGCTACATTCACTTACAGCAGAACTAAGCTCTTGTCCCTGAGATAAAAGCAAAATGTCAAGGAGGAAAGATCAGAGATAAGCTTCAGAAATCTCTGATGAGGAGAATCAATGCTATTATAGCTCTCCACATTAAACTTGAACTCAGAAATGTTTTTGCCTACCCTGTCAGCTTTCCATGGAGATCTCCTAGCTTCTTGAAGGAATAACAAGACTTGAGAGGCAGAGGTTGAAGGTGGAATAGCAACATGTCAAAACCCTTTTTTCACATCATAAATACAACTTCTTAGGAGGAAACCACCTCATGACTTGGAGCACTTTAGGACAAACATTAATAATAACAAACTCTAATTGGTCATTATTGCTTGCACAGAAAATATCAGATTTCATTTTCACCAGGAGGAAATGAAAATGTCATGTACTGTAAAATGACAAGCATGGAATTTACAGTAGTGACGTGTACTTGTAATTACCTTTATATGTGTAAATGCACACAAAGCAGAACACCAGGGAGGCTGTTTTACAACAGATTTAATCAAGTGAACATCTATGTCTCCTCATAAACTTACCTAACCAACTTTGAAAAAAGAGTGGAGTTGATTAGACAGGTTAATGGGGTGATGTCTTTATAAATGACAGATGGCCACGTTAGAACAGAAAGTTGTTCACTGTCCATTTTTTATTTTATTTTACTTATGAGAGTATTTTACTGTTCCTTTACTTATGAAAGCACTGCTCATACATTTTTGATTAGCAAGGTTTACTAAAAAAAAAAACAAACAAACCACATACAACTTCCAACAAAATTGAACTTTGAACTGGCTGGATATTGCAATTATACCTAAGCGGCCATAAGCAAAACTAAAATACAAAATGAGTATTTTTGAATTCCAGCTCATTATAAACATCATGACCTTGCTACACTGGGTCCCAAATGGCACAAAGTGCTTACAGATTTGCAAGCTTGTAAGAACGTAACAAAGAAATGGAAACATGAAAAAGAAAGTTAGTTTTTTATCATAAAGGGAACCCATTAGTGGTGAATTTGATAGAGTAATTACAATAATTAGAAGTCAAAAAAAAAAGGCAAGTCTTAATTAAGAATAATAAAAAAAAAAATATTGTAGTGCAACATTAACTATATTTGAAAAAAAACAATTCACCTTGAGCGTAATGATTTTACCTCAGAATTACCTGAGTGTAGAATCTGAAGTAGCCTAGATCTTACCTGAGATATATGAGGTATCCAGAAATGGATCACAGAGCGTGAACTGAAGGAGGAGTCAGTCAGTGCCTCTAAGATCTCTGGGTGCGTCCTCCAGGGAACTGGCCAACCTGAGGTGAAAGAAGTGTAATAGCTGAAGTACCTCAGTAACTCGTGGTAGCCACGACCACATTCCTAAATGGACCAGAACTAAAAATAAGATGTGCTATGCTAACCCCCTAGTCTTTCATCTCCTTTCTCTTTTGATCTTGCAATCATCTCCTTTTGTACCTACTAATGTTCTGAAGAATACAACACCTTCATCTGATGCATATCCCCAATTAAAACAATCCTATTGAATATCTCTCTGCTGTGTAGTCTTGGTAAGGCTGAGGATACATATGTAGGATGTACTCTGGCATTCCCAAACTGCTCCTTTCTAGTTGTTTAGGGATCAGAATAATATTTTTACTCTAGAGAAAGGGAAATTCTGCATTAGCTAACAATAATGAAAGATAATTTGACATACTAGATTGAGACAATGTGGCTTCAGTGTATCAGAGTCTGGCTCAGAATTTTTGCGAGCCTTCCAGGTGCGAGCATACTGCTGATTTTTGAATAAAGTACAATAGCATATCATAAATTTAATTTCATTTACCTGTACATATGTAAATACATAGTCTCCATAGTGGTTGCTTGATCCTCTTTATCAGAAATGGATTGCCTTATCTCTTAAACAGTGAGTGGATGGAAGAGCTGCAGAGATGCATTATTTTTGCTTTTACTATTGATATTATAATCAACAGTGTGGGGTGATAATTTGATAACATATTTAAGTCACTATGCAACTCAATCAACTTGTCCCACAGTTCACCCTTTATTAATATAAAGAAAAAAAATGTTACCCTTAGTATTCACCTAGGTAATCACCAGAACTGCCTTTGTGTTCAGTGTTGGCATTTCCAACAGACTAATTGCCATAATGTCAGTAGAATTACTTATCAGCGTGTTACCATATGGTCAAGTGTTAAGAAGCCAAAATGGCCATAATGCCACGGAGACTGTATAAATTACCTCTGCTCAAATAATTTCTTAAGTTCAGATGAAATTTTATGACAAAGTAATACCACAGCAAACCTCAAATACATTTATTCAGCCCTGCCTTGCTGCCAGATATGTGGAAATCTTTGTCAGTATGGGTAGGTTCTTGGCCTGTGCAGTAAGTAGCTGTTTTTGTGCCACTTTGTACCCTGCACCTAATCACAGTCTATCCTTCTTTCTTCACAAGCGAAAGAGCTGCTTTTTTGACATGTTCCTAGCTGTGGCTAGTCCCAGGTATTAAGAGAGTTTCATCTTTTTAGAGACTTTTCAGTTAACGGACTCCACATTTCATCCAGAGCTTCTATTTTCCCCAAACTTAGCTAGATGGTCACAGCATTTTGAGTGGGGGAAAAAGTTATAGGGGTTTTTTGTTTGTTAGGTTTCAGTTAGTGCTAGCCGGAATCATCAGATAAATAGTGAATCTCCAATTTCACAAATGTAGTGGGGATATGTGAATAGAGAATGGATTATGCAAAAGGTTTTCATCTGCAGAACAGTGACTTCCACAGTATCTGATGCTTAACAATCAGCAACTGTCTTCCAGTCCTTGACTGCCTTGCAAAGTGGCCAGCCCTCATCTTTCAATGCATGTTTTCATGATCTGAGTGTCTCGATAAATAAAATACCACAGCTAATCTATTCAGAAAATCCTCAATCAGTTCAGTTTATTGTGCTTTCTAAGCAAGTAAATATGTAAAATAATGTTCCTTAGTGGATGAGTATTATAATATTCAAATGAAAGACACCGCATTTTGGAAGAGCCTGGTAGGTGCTGCTGTCTCTTAAACTTTTCTGATTTCACTGACTGATCATCATCTAACTTACTATGATGACTAACTGCTCCTCATGATTCTTTGATGCTCTGTATGGACTGTCTCACTGTGCACTTTGCCACTGAGGCCTCTTTCTATTAATACAGCCTCTTAGTCCACATTCCTCTTATTTTTTTCCTCTTATTTGATACAGCCTCTCTTCTTCCTTCCAGTGCCATTTTTCCTGCTCATTTTCCTACATGGCATTATTAAGTTTTCTCCAATCTGACAGAACCTCCTCTCTCTGATCCCGTGCACAGCACATACCTCTTCAGAGGGAGCTGTAGTGAAAACGATAAGAAATATTCATGACAGAATAAAATACATTAAAAAGTTCAAAGAGACCTAAATTAACACAATGTCAAAAAAATGTATAAAAACTGTTTAAGAAGAATAACAAATATAATATGAATTATTAAACTCTTCCTTTTTATTTTTTTTATAGTAACCTGTTTTGATGCTGTCTCTAGGAAACAATGCCTTATCCAAATCCCCAGGCTTTTCTGTTCTCTTCTAATGCTTTTTACTTCAGAGTGTGGCTATCCAGAGAAGTACTAAAAGCCAGATGGAGATTATATAGCTTAGTGTTCATTACAGGAGCAACTCTAATCTTTGTACTCGTAACCATACAACAGGGCTGAATGCCTGCAGCATCACAACACAAAACAATAGTGAGTTATTTCCATAATAATCATGATATTTCAAGTTTAATTTTCTCACCTGGCCCCTCTTACAGCCTACCACAGGCTGTAACTGCATTTAGCAAATAGATCTTTGTCCACCTCCTGTGAAATGCAATCTGTAAGGGATTTCAAAGGGGATCTCACTTTGAGATCATGCCAGAGTTTTGTGCAGAAACCCACTCGTAATCTCCCCTCAAAACTCTAGTAAGTAGACAGCTATTTCTAGGTTCTTCCTTCTTTTTGACTCTTTGTCTTCTCTTCTTGCCTTTCAAACAGCAAAGCAAGGGTTGCCTGGACAGTTTTAACAGTACCTAAGAAATCACATTGTACAACACAAGGCAGGGTAATGAAATGGGAGAGCAGCAGCCTGACTGGGAACATCTGTTTCCAGAAGTTAATAGCACAGTTCCCATCTAGCATAGAAGATAGGCAAGCACATTCCTAAGGCTATCTCCCTCCAGCAGACTGTCCAAGCATATAGTTACATGTTCTGATGAATGTTATTTAAATTCAGGTTTCAGTGAATAGATCCTTAGTGAAGAAACACATTTTGTAGTACTTTCTGTATGCGAATGTCTTATGACTCTATTTCGCCCAAACAGATAAAACATAGAGCTTACTGCCAAAGTAGAAAACAAAATAAAAATTTCTTATAATGCTGCTGAAATCTGGATTCTTAGGAACATTTCCCAACAGCACAAACATCTTTAGTACAAATGCAAGAGTGGAAAAAATGCTAACAAACTAGAGGTGTATGACTCAAAAGGAAAAGGAATGGTCATTAAAAATAATGTAAGGCGCAGTTAGTTATTTCATAAGTTTATTTAGAATTTACTTTGGTAAAAGTTTGTATTTTCTTTCCTTTGACAGAAATGAGGTAACTCCTGACATAGCTTAGATCTTGTAAGGAATCACACTGACATTTTGAGGATCTTCTCTAAGCTAAAGGTACAGGAGAAATGGGCCAAATCAGCCTCTTTTGCTCACTATCAGCGTAATTTTCTGAGAGAATTAAAACGTATTTTCTAATGACAAGATGAACTCAGTAAGTATTCATTTATTGATTTAGTGCTGTTTAAACACAGATAACTGCAATCCATCAATTGTGAACACATACAAAGCAGAAAAGTGAGGATAAATACCAACTACTTTTCTAAACAGAAATGAGTAAAATATACCATAGTACGATTTTATAATGTAAAATAAAAAGTAAACATAAAACTAAGCAAAATTAATACAATTAAAATACACTACCTCCTCTTTAGGCAAAGCTCACCTTTATTTCAGGTTTATGTCATGCTCTCTTCAAGTATTTTGTTCTCTTTAAAAATAGGGAGGAACTCTCATACTTGAGGTCAACAGTATTTATAAGCAGCTTTTTTATTTGGATTTTAAAAATAGTTCTTAATGCTTAAGATTAGGAAGTATTTTTTTCATAAATGATGTATTATTTCTTTTCCCT
>VZSV01000024.1:1073991-1095377 GCA_013398735.1 Nothocercus julius
TATATATATATATATATATATATATTATTCCTTTTTTTCCACTTTCTTCTTCAGATCTATATAATTCTTTCAGATAAGTCAGACTATCTTTTTGTTGCATCTAGAATGTGTGCTCAGTATTGTGTGTGTGTGTGTGGCCGGGGGCGGGGAGTTTAATGTTTGTTGTGTGCCTTCAAGGGATTTGACTCACTTGGTGATGACCCATGAAATTATCAGATCTTTATCTTAAAGATTATAGTTTTTGCGCTTCCCGAATCTTAGCTACATAATTATGAAGACAAATACATTTATTCTAAGTTTATTAATACCTGAAAAGGAATAGAGCCCGTGTTATGGATTGTTACATTGATAGAAGAAAAAAATAATGTAGAGAAAGCTTATTGCATAGCTACTTGTTGTTATTCATAAGTGTAATGTCTAAAATGAATCTGTTTTGTATACTCCAGAAGATGCATTCAGACTGTGTCATCAAGGATGCATTCAGACACTGTTATCTTACCTTGGGTCAACTGACAGAATGCAAAATTGCAGTAAAACAGGGAATGTTTTGGATAGTATAGCTGTTTTGTGGATAGAAGTAAATAATGGGGGTTATCTCAAACCATTGACTGTTGAACTATTGACTCATTTAGTTTCAACATATCTATCTTGGTGTTTAACGCATGTAAGTACTTTCCTCTGAAGACTTGAAGCAGTTGTTAGCCTTTTGCGTGCAGCTTTGCAGCTCCTGCTTAAGCATACGCTTACAAAAATTCCTTGGAGAGGAAACGGGCCTGCTATATGACTGTTGGCTGCCTTTTCTTCGTTGGCGAGGCACATGTTTTGAATATTCATTTGTCAAATAAAATTTTAGATTTCAAAATGAGCATCTTGGAGAAGGGAGAGAAAGAGGACAGTTTGCAGTGTTCATTTTTTTTCATCCTGGTTATTGAGAACAAAGGAAGTACATGTGTCATAATGTATAGTAACTAGAAGGATGAGAACAATCTAAGAGAAGTCACATTTTTTGGATATTTTAGGTAAAACTAGATATCTGGTCCTCTAGTTTCTCTAGTTTTTCCCAAAAATAAACAGCTCGAGTTTTCCTCAGAAATGCTCGTCTTGGACTTAAATTTTTTTTTTTTTTTTTTTATACTACAGTGCTAAGACCATATGGGCAGATAATGAGTTTAAGCTGATAAACAGCTTACAGCTTTGCCCAAATAAAGAACTTTCTTCCTAGAAGACGTGTTTTCCTTTAAAATAAATAATGCAGTTCCTGTGTTTTTATTTAATTATCTCCTGTCCTGTCTGTTCTCGGCAGGCTGCAGGAAAACAGGCACGACTGCGCAGGGAACACGAGCTACTGGATTTATGGGGCCACAGGTCTTAGCTGAGGAAGGACTTGAAATTAGGAATTTATATGCTACAAAACTGAGGCTTGAAATGCTTAAATAAGCAGCTGGTGGTGCAAGTTGTGTCCAGGGGGTTTGTGAGATAGTGCACAGTTCTTGACACCTTGAGGGTGAGTTGTTGCATGGGGTGCTACGAGGTCCAAGGTTCGAATGGGAGCTATAATTAAAACAGGCTGAATCCTTGTTTCAGACTTCACTGGTCTGTTCTTTCTTCAAGTATTTACTCAGATGCTGGTTCAGATTTGGAAGGGTCAAGGGTTGAATTGCTGATAAAATGTAATGGAAAAATTTTTGGATCCATTTTCATCGTTGCTTTCCCAGAAAATGATGGTCTGGAAGTCGGGTTCTTTAGCTGTCAGTTCTAAAGAGTAAATCCAAACCACTGGCATGGGAAAAGCACAGCCTGTGTGCCTGTACCCCAAGGTGCAAAGGAACGAGCTGTTCTGGGCTGGCAGTCACGGATGCTCTTTTAAGCTATTTCATCGCCTCTTTCTTAGGAGTTCTTTGCTCTGTCCTTTTTTTTTTTTTTTTTTTTTTTTTAAAGTAAATATAACTGGCAAAATGTAAAATTTGTGAAGATGTATTTGAATACTTCGAATACTGCACTTTAAAATAATTCCTATAAGCTTACATTTAATTCTACACATGCAACGAAAGAAAACGTTATGTCACCCTGTAGGTTGTGATAAAGATTGTTTATGCAGCTCAGCACAGGACTTAAAATACGTTGAATTGGAGAATTTTGAAAAATGTACTGTACGACACAGGAGACCAAATCATGCTAAAGTACCAGGAAAGACTATACATCAGTTCAAAGGCTACATTATTCAAAAAAATACAACCATAAAAAAGGTAATAAGATTACATTCTCACACTTCATGGCTAGTAAGGTGCATTAAGCTGCTCAGATATTCATAACTTACTGTGACATTTGGGAAGATTACATTTTGCTGTGCACAGCCATTACTGCGCCTCAGATAATAACTAGCCAATGCATGGACCTGGATTATGATCCCTGTCATTGGAAACAAATTTGTGTTTTGAAGGTTGATCAGTTTCAAATCACCATTAGAAAGGGTTAATATGACATACTGTGGTGTGCGCGTGGGTGTTTGTGTGTGTCTAATGGGTATGCATACATATAGTACATCAAATGTACTGTGCATTCAGTATATTGCTTTCTCCATCCCCCTCTCCCAGTCCTCAGGAGATATCCCCTACAGGAAATGTTAATATGCTATGGTGAAAATAATTGCTATTATTTCTAGAATGTATTTGGTCAAATGCTTATGTTTGCAGAGTAGATTGGAAACCGAATTTGACAGTTTCCTGGATGGGTGGTTACTGATAATAGTGTATCTAGCCAAAAATGAAAGATTGGTGGGGGAGACTATAGGGTGAAGGTAAGGTCACCTCTGGTTGTGACTTAGTGCTGCCATATATGATTTTAGTGTGATAATTGATGGTTGGCTAGTTAAATGCATAAAGATTTGAATTTGTTGTTAAGAAATTAGCAGGTGCTTTGTGGCTGGAGTTTAACCTTCAGCTGTTTTGTTTGCACACAAAATGCGGTATTTCTGTTTCAGTGTGAGAGAGAGAGAGACTGGCTTTTTGTGAGGTACTTTGCTTTTGAATAGAGGATATACTTTGTTTTACATAAGTAATATCAACTCATTTAGTGTATTTTTTCACTAGAAGAACGTGTACTTTTTTTTTTTTTTTCCTTTGGATGTGTTTTGTGATACTTTTACTTTGATCCATTCTGCTCAGTGTTCTTGATTTCCCTTGAATACTACCTTACAGTGCTTTCTTGAGGTGGGCCTCAGGTCCATCTTGTGGAAGGGAAAAACTGAGATTTGGAGAATGATAATGACGTGATAGATTTGTTTGATAACGACAGGGTGAGTTGATATAGAGAAGCTGAGAGTATAATTCAAATCTCCTCATTCAGTTCGAATTGTAGTTTCCCTAGATATTAAGGAAGCATCTGACAGTAAATTGCATAATTATTTTCTATGACCAAGAGAGGAGAAAATGGAAAAGTGTAAATTACTATTTAGAAATTGTTAGCTGGAGACATTGTCTATTCTGTCATAAAACCTGTAACTTTCTCTGCTTCTTGTGGTGCTTAGCGTTACTGATTTATGTCCAGAGGACCAAAGATTGCTTCTTCAAAGTGACAAGATTTAGACACCTGAGGAAAATGTATGGTAATTTCAGGAGTTAATAAAGGGCATATATTCTGTCCTGTTGGGTAGGTTTATCTTCCGATCCTGACTAGCTGAGAGAAACTGTTGGAGCTAATATGGTAGCAAGGGAGTATACATATTTTGGAGCAGTTTTGTCCTGGTATGACTTAAGCAAGTAACGCTACTAAATGATCAAACACTGTGTAGAAGGATGATGTAGGATAGAAATCATGTCTTGTCTTAGACATGAGAAGAACTTGATAGACTTTTGATGACAATTTCTGATTTTGAGTCACTTGTGTTTCTCTTTGGACACTGTTCTGTAATAAATATCTTGGCAAACACGGCACATTTTTTTAAGGATGCAGCTGCTTAGTCAGTTCTCAGTCTCTATGTAGCTGATGAAAAGCCCTGTTGTTCTGTCTATAAAACCACTCTAAAAGAGGGATTTGACTCCTATTGCCCATGCTCAGTCCAAATATAACTCAAGATTCTTTCTGTATTTTAAGAAAATATCCTGGCGTTTATATAAATAATGAAGAATCTTGAGAACAGAACAAACTGTTTTCAGCATGGAAGTTCCTTTCTTATGGAGGGGTGTAGGAAAGTTTTCTGTTGTTGTTGTTTTTCAATTGAAGAGCTATCATGATTAGCAGACCACTAGCAATGCAAGTTCTTCACATTCAAGGAAAGTTTAAATAGTGGAATGGGGGTATAAGAGTAGGTTAGTACAATTCATACTTTCTTCAACCAGAAATCTCATTTTATTGAGTATACAAGCAAGAATTAAGTGGGTTGTTTCAGACTCCTATGCCCTATTGCCACCCTTAGCACATGCCCATGTGATTTGTCACTCGGTCTAATTTGAAACAAAGCATGCACGTGACAGACCTGAAATATTGCAGGATTTAAGTTCGTTAGCCAGAGCATAGACAAAGGCTTCAAGCAACACTTTTTTTGCAGAATGAAGCAAGGCTTGGCTTCCTTCTCGTACCTGTGGCTGCTAACATAATTCACAGTTAGTACTTGAATGGTTTCAGTATCTCAAGAATGGCTCTAAGTGTTTGTAAAGAGCAAAGTTTATCTGCATTGGCGCCTTTTGACTAGAATTGCTTTCTACTGCAGTTAGAAGTTAAGCAGATGCAGAAGAAGGCTTAAAGGGGCATTCTAGGCTGTTTAAGATCTCTTAGCAGATTGCGGTCTCCCCTGTCTTGGAAAACTCTCTAGATTTGTTCACTTTTCAGCTGTTCAGGCAGGAACATACAATATCAGTGTCTTGAACAACCCGAAGGTGCTTCTGCAGCAATTGTCGCATGGTAGGTGACACCTTAGAAGCACCTGTGTCAAAGTTACCCAGACAAACGTGAAAAGAGACTTGATATTGGCCTCGCTATATATTTTGGCGTACGTCCTTGATAGTGTACTTATGGGATGGATAATTCTGAGCGTGGAGTGATATTTAGATAAAATTGTCCTAATCTTTGTCTGACTTTTTTTTTTTTTTTTAAACTTTTTGTTTGAAAGCTTGTTGGGGGCCGTTTTGACTTGGAAATGAACTTCATCATCCAAGAAGGAGAGGGAATTACGTGCATGGTAGACTTATTGGATAAGTGTGACACCACCTGCCAGGCTGAGGTGTGGAGCATGTTTACAGCCATCCTGAAGAAAAGCATACGCAATCTGCAAGCATGCACAGAAGTGGGCCTGGTTGAGCAAGTGCTCAAGAGGATTGATAGAGCTGACAGTATGATTGCAGGTACAGATTCAGTCTGTATGTGAGTCAAGTTGTATTCCTTTTACATAAAATCTCATGGGACAATGACTAATTAATGAATTCATAAACGTTTGGTTTTGTTTTTTTCCCTTTTCAGATCTCCTAGTGGATATGCTGGGTGTTTTAGCTAGCTATAACTTGACAGTTCGAGAGCTAAAGTTATTCTTCAGCAAACTTCAAGGAGAAAAGGGGAGATGGGTAAAAAAAAAATCCACTTTATTATGTTGTTATTTATATTTTTCCTAATCTTCCTAAGATAAAGAGCTGTTTGATAACTTGTATAGTAAGCAATTTTTAAATGTATTGAGATGTAAAGGATGCGTGTTAGTGTTATATCACCTTTTAACTTGCAAGCAATTAAAATACATGGTGCAGTGATTAAATTAAGCTTGCCCCCTGGATACATTGACTGAATTGGTCTTTTTTGTACAGCTGGGAATACTATGGTGACTCTAAGCCTGTGCTTTTATGCACATTTACTTTTTGTAATTCCAGTTATGAGAAACTGAAGAAAAAGAATTAAAATTGTTTTTTCAAAGACTTTGCAAAGAGAAATAAATAATTGTCTACATATGCAGATCAATATGTTTCTGTTTTCACACTGTTGCTGTTTACCTAAAGATTGAAAAATGAAATGTTATTGAGGTAGTGAGAATTTGTTGCAGAAATTGAAATAAAGGGTATCTTGTAGTTTGACTCGAAAATAAGGTCTAGGTGAGAAGTCACATCCTATGTTTTCTCCTGTTTAGATGTGAATTAAAATGGGAGAAGGAGGTTTCCTTTTACCATTGATAATCTTGTTCCCTAAAGTAAAATTCTGTATGCTCTATATGCTACCAGATACACTTTTTTTTAACCAGAAAATTGCTATTTTGCTAGAATTTTTAATGATTTAAAGAGTTGTCTTACCTATTTTGAATTTTAATTCAGCTGCTGTTATCTCTGAATACTCCACGTGGTATAGAGAAAAGGCAGCACAATGGGTTTTTCCACCTGGAAAAAAATCTATTCACTATAAAAGTTGGTGTGTTCGCTCAATAATATAGGGGAAAAAAAAAATAAAGAAAACTCTTGAAACAAGTAATTTTTAAGATCTTAACTTGCTCACATAGAAATACTCTATATAAGGTTTAAATTTAATAACCAAACATACAGAGTATATTTAACCATAGATGAATTAAAGTTGTCTTCGTAACATTAGCTTTTTCATTTCCTGGCTCTTTACTATTTGCTTTTAATTTTCATGCTTTATTAAAGGCCAAATACAAGGGAAAGGAGGAGGAAAAAGTAGTGGTTGCATTGCTAAGGAGTTGCACAACTCCATAAATCTTAACCCTTAACCTCAACAGTGCTGTAAAGATGCAAAATATCTAGCCCCCCAGCACAAATTACCCAGTTGAGTTTCTGTCCTGCTAAAGACATCTAAACAAACAGATCTCTGTTTGTGGTGTGTGTGTGTGTGGGTGCTCTTTTTTTTTTTTTTTTTTTTTCTCCTCTCTCTTTCAAATTCAGGAGGCACTGTTTATTTGACAATAATTTAGGTACATTTGAGGTACATTTGAAATACTTGTTACAGATCACACAATACTTAGTGTTCAAGAGAATGACCTCTTGCAAGAGGTAAAAAGGACACCTTCAGGATAACAAATTAGAGGTGTTAAGTTGTAGTTAAAAATAAATTAAAAGGGAAAATATGCAGAAGTAGGATGAGGGTGAGGAAGTGTTAAGCATTCACACTAACTACTCCATCTGCTTCATGTTGTGTGAAGGTATCCCTGACTTTTTGTTAAAGTTTATTGAAAGTCTAGAGTTATTGTCTTGGAGTGCACGGACTTAAGACGTGTCAAAATTTTTGGTATGTATAGGCATTTCTTGTGTGTTATTTACTTGTGTAATATTTCTTTTTGTCAGCCACCACATGCTGGTAAGCTGTTGTCTGTGTTAAAATACATGCCTCAGAAGTATGGGCCTGATGCCTTCTTCAACTTTCCAGGAAAAAGTGCTGCAGTATGTAAATTGTTTAAGTCCTTTTTTTGTTTGTTTGTATGTTGGGTGTGTTTTTCTACTGATACCGTTGGCAGTTATCACTGCTGTTTTTTGTTTGGCTTCTCTGGAATATCATAGAGGTAGAGAGTTGTACATCTGTCTTACATGAGAGTTAAGTGTACCGACTCTTTTTCACTCCTAACATCAGAGGATGAAGTAATATTTTTCAGAACATCCATGCATAATTCAGAATGAGATTTATCAGAGGACTTTCCAGCTTCTTCATGTAACCCATTACCTATCTGCCTTGGTGACTTGAGATTAAATTTCACCAATTTCATGACATAAAGTATCTTATTGGAATGAAAAATTGAAACTCAAAAAAATAAAATAAATGGTTCTGCCGAAACATATTTTTTGCATATAACAGAACTTGGCAATAGACATATTTTTATTCTTTCTGGCTATTCATATGTTTGTATAGCCAAGTATTTGATATAATTACTCCAAGATCCATTGTGAGTTAAACCAAATGGTAGTGCTACCAGTTCCCAAAAGTTGATCTCGAAGACATATAGACTGATTAGTTAGCTGGTTTGGAGAAAAATTTATAGCATTTTGTTTGGACAGACATAGCTGAGCGTGGGAACATAATAAGGAGTCTGGCGACGCTCAAGTTCTTTGATGTTTATGTTCGTTGGCATTGATCACCTGGACAGCATCTTTGATCAGTGGCTATGGCAGTCTTGAAGTGTGCATTTCAAGTATGTGCAGCAAAGCAGTGGAAAGCTAAGAGCAATGTTAATAAAAATAATTAGAAAAAAAAGGCAACAAAAACAGCTACTTGAAATGGAGAACCCAGCTTTACATGGTTTATAACTTAAGAGCTTTATACTAACATAATAAAACGTTGTATTACCTTTCCTTTAAGCAAGGTTAAAAGGCTGTTGTATTTTAGCTGCAAGTTTACATAGACATGAGTTTCAAGAGAGAAAAGAATACTTCAAGTGCTATATATACAGTTTCCTTTTTGCGGTCATGTTGTTTTCATAATCAATTATTTTCCTGGATGCCAGGACTATATGAAAACAATTGTGTAAATATGATTCTTTTGTTAGGGTACCCTAAAACCAAATCAACTTGAATTTGTATTTTGAGGAGGTCTTATGTAGTAACCTTTTCATCAAAATATTCATGTTTTATATATGTATAACATTCATGTTTTAATATTCAAGTGTAGCTTGGTATTACCATAATCTTTATTATGATATAAAGATCAGTCTTGAAATATTTTGACATTTTATTTTTTTAAATAAAAGCTGCATAGAACATTTTTTTTAGCATGTAAAACAGTGCTCCTTTGTGTTATAATGTCTTAAGCTGTGTACACTTGTACCCTTACCGGTTAAACTATTGGGATATTGATCTTTCTACAAGAGTAACTGTGCCTTCTTTAGGGTATTGCCTTACCTCCTATAGCCAAGTGGCCCTACCAGAACGGATTCACTTTTCACACTTGGCTAAGAATGGATCCTGTAAATAATATCAATGTGGATAAGGATAAGCCTTACTTATATTGGTGAGTATTATGTAAAACTGTATTTCTGATATTTGATTTTTGTTGCTCAGTGACTTCTACTTCCATCTGTACTTACTGTTTTTACTTTATATGTTTTTAGTTTTCGAACAAACAAAGGACTTGGTTATTCTGCGCACTTTGTTGGGGGCTGCTTGGTTGTAACATCCATAAAATCCAAGGGAAAAGGTTTCCAGCATTGTGTAAAATTTGATTTCAAGCCACAAAAGGTGAGTCAAAAGAGTAAAATCTTTCAGATCAGTTTCATGAATTACGGAAACGTGCCTGGGCTTGTGTGTAGCTATGAGGTATATTTTTAGTAAATTTTTCTACTATGGGAGGGAGTGTTGTTGCTATTGGTCATTAAGTAAATATGTGGAAATTTACACTGAAATGAGCAAATTAATTTTCTATTCTAAAAACTATATTTCAAGTTTTACTAACGAAATATTTTTTAAAAAAAGCTAGAAAATGCAGTTTACTAGAAGTTTTAAGAGTTTGAGAAGCCTTTGTGAAGTCTTTGACAACTCTTAGCATGAAAGTTGTAAGGAAGTTGGCCTTTGTTCCCATTTTCCCTCCTACCTCTGAACTTGCTTTTCTCCTTTTCCTGAGGGATTTTAAGAGTCGTCTTTAAAGGATTTTTGATATTCCATATGGAGAATTGCAGTGTATGTCAGAAAACTGCTTACTAAGCCATATTTAATTTTCCTAATTAAGCCAAAACAATCAATGGGAGTTTGCTTTTCTTACATTTAGAAGAGGAAGAGATACATCCTTAAAAGGAGAACACTTTCTATTCAGGTTGTCCAGAAAATATTCACCTTTCAATTCATTACTTATCTCTCTAAATACAGAAATTAAAATGAGTTGACATGAGTATTATTATCCAAGACTTGCTTGCCTATTAAGCAGTTTTATGCTGCATTGAAAGTGTTTCTTTCTTGAAGTAGAAGTTTTGCTGGTGTTCCTGAAACAGTTCATGTAAACATTTTGTGGGAGAACAGGCCTCTTCCTGACCTCCTCAGGAATTTCTTGTCAGTAATCCCTTGCTGTAAATATGGATACTGTTTATGACAATTTGACATGCACAAACTTTGAAAGTCTTTGAAAGTTTGAAGCCATCTTTGATGGGCTTTGGAATTACAAATCCAATCAGTGGACCAGCAGTTTAAATGTAATCAAGTTAAAATATATTTACACAGTAATTATTTTGCCACTAGTTTTAGTATATGGCTCATCATTACTGTGAAAATGGTTTGAGTTTTATGCCATAAATATCTTTTAAGTTTCTGTGTCTATATTTTTGTGGGCAAAATGACTGTTTGTGCTTTCGATAAAACTATATTAGCAAACTCATCTGTGACTTTATCTTTTCTATTTAAAATATACATTACTGTCCTAACTTAATGCAAATAATTTTTTTCCTGTAGTATCTCACTACTTTTTTTTTAATCATTCAGTGGTATATGGTTACTATAGTGCACATATATAATCGCTGGAAGAATAGTGAACTTCGGTGTTACGTAAATGGGGAACTGGCATCTTATGGAGAAATAACATGGTTTGTCAACACCAGTGATGTAAGTGATCTCTGTACTATATAGTACATATAGTAGAACATTTTGATGGATTACATAGATTTCTTTTTCCATTGAATTCTTTTCTTTCTATTTAAGGCTTTTATTAAAAGCATTATTGAAAATATATAACCTCACTTGTTTAATTGTGAAATAAAAGTTAACTTTTTGATGGAGAAGTAGATATTCTTTTGTATCTCTCAGAAACATGAAATGTGTTTCTGCTAAGCCATCAAAAGCTTGTCTATGTAAAAATACTTGTTTAATAAACATAGATTATGCTTGGGTGGTTTAGAGTCAACCTGGTTGCTGGATTTTGTTTCCTTTTCAGACATTTGATAAGTGTTTCCTGGGTTCTTCAGAAACAGCAGATGCCAATCGTGTGTTTTGTGGGCAGATGACATCTGTTTACCTTTTCAGCGAGGCTCTCAATGCTGCTCAGATCTTTGCCATTTATCAGCTTGGTCTGGGATATAAGGTATCTTGGAATTGACTGAAAGGTTTCTGAAGTTTAATTCTGATGTCTTTTATGGCACATTTCAGGAACATTTTGACACCTATACATACTTTTTACTACTACTTTTGCTTTTATTTCTTTTTTATTTTGTTTCTTTTTTTTTCTAAATTAAACTGTTCCATATTTTTCCTATAAAGCAATAGGTCTCCTTATAAACTACAAGTATGCATTTAATTAATTTCTAAATAAAATTAAGCTTGGGTTCTTGTTCATTTTGAAAATCTTGTGTTGGCTGTTGTGAGAGAGAACAACTCTTATATGGGGTTATACTCACTTTTTCACGGAGACTGGAGGTTTTAGATCAGATATAATACATTTGTTTTAGAAAAGCAGCTTGATAGCTGACATGGCTATTCACTGTTTCTTAATATAGGAAGCAAATGCTAAGGATTATTTTTATTACAATGATTTGTTACTTGTTTTGTCATATCCTATGAGGCAGTAATTGTTATTCCCTAGCAGCTATAAAAACATACACCAAAAAATGATTCTGCTATTCTCTCTGCTCCTCAGTTATTAGCTCTTAGTTATTAGTTATTAGCTCAGCTAATGTGTTTATTTTCCACTATCTGCTATTTTGGCAATGTTGCTCACAGGGGGCCAAAAAAATATTTGTGCTGTGATAATTCTGTAGAAATGGTTCTGAGTGCACATGTTATGAGACACTCTATTTTTTTTTTTAATTATTATTGCTAGAGTGAGGAAACAAATATTTTAGAAGTTTTCTGATATTAACTTTGTTCTAAACTAAATTCTCAATGTATATAATTACTTTTTTCTCTTTTCCTTCCTCAACCATGGTCCCCAATCCAGGGAACATTCAAATTCAAGGCAGAAAGTGATCTTTTCCTTGCTGAACATCACAAACTGTTGCTGTATGATGGCAAGCTATCCAGTGCTATCGCTTTTATGTACAACCCAAGGGCTACAGATGCACAGCTCTGTCTAGAGTCATCTCCTAAGGATAATGCTTCTATTTTTGTTCATTCACCACATGCCCTCATGCTGCAGGTACTTCCACCTTTTGATAGATTTCAAGGATACAAATGGTTTCCATTTTAAAAAAAAAAAAAAAAAAAAAAAAAAAAAAACACAGTTAAATTTTGTAGGGATTTGGGCAAGAAAGTTGCTGATAGTTCGTTCTTCCTGACCTCTGTCTTTCCCTCCAGCAAATCTTAACTGAGATTGTGCACTTTTCTACCTCATTTTCCAAAGTTGATGACTGTGGTAGGCCATCATTAATAGCTCTTGAAATTATGAAGCCTGTCTGTACTGTTTTACCATCTGACTTTTCTGTGACCACTACCTGAAGGAGACATCCCT
The DNA here is from genome assembly GCA_013398735.1 of Nothocercus julius. Classification (NCBI taxonomy): domain Eukaryota; kingdom Metazoa; phylum Chordata; class Aves; order Tinamiformes; family Tinamidae; genus Nothocercus; species Nothocercus julius. Next base: position 1,086,328 of record VZSV01000024.1, read on the forward strand.
CTTGGCTGCAGTCAGGCATCCAGTGTAGCCAGCTTCTCTGTTCTGTCTTGTAGTACGTAGTTCATAGTTGTTGTTTTTTTTTTTTTTCTTTTTTTTTTTTTATGATGTTACATGCATAGTCAGAGGGATCTTTCTTCGCTGGTGTGCAGATATACTGTCCTGAATTAATGTAGATGTGCAAGAATGCTAAGAAAATGTTTATCAAGGTTCCAACCTAAAAAAGTCAATATTGCAAAGATTTTATTTTCCTAGCTTCTCAAAAGCATACCTCTTCCTCATTTCTGACATGCTTTAATTCCTCTACAGATGCTACCCATTTTCAGTCCCTTGCTCTGTTTATCTTACAGCTTTTTCTTCATTATTCTTTGAAGGCCTTAATCTCTAAATTTGTAATGAACTTTTCATGTGTCCAAGAAATTCTCTGTTTTAGGGTTTACAAGCCATTTCCTGTATATTTATCTGAGGATCCAAACTGTGGACTTTCATCAATAGTTTGTTTGTACATAGATCATACAGACTGGGCATTTAGTGTGGCTGTAGCAGCTAGATTGTACCTTTTTCAGTATTGTTTTATTTGTTAAAAAGTTAATTATGTTTTGGAGAAATTTCAAACTACTCCTAACTATTTTAACAGTTTTTAAAAGGAGATTAAAATCTTTTTCAATTTTTCTTTTTCAGGATGTGAAGGCAGTCTTAACACATTCTATCCAAAGTGCCATGCACTCTATTGGAGGAGTGCAGGTGCTTTTCCCTCTGTTTGCACAGTTAGACTACAGGCAATATTCGTCAGACCATATTGACACAACTGTTTGGTGAGTGGATATGTTTTTTTTCTCCGTTTCTTTTCTATGTAAAGGATATTATCTCTTGCTTTATTAAGCTGTAATTTAGTATGTAGTGCATAGTAATTTAGTATTTAGTATCTAGTGCATAGTAACTTAAGTCATCTTGTACAACAGGGAATTATGTTTAACAACAAAATGCGTACCTTGATACTTAAGGATCTCAAACATTTGCTTGCACCACTTTCTGTCAGTTCACACAAAATCAAAGTGGACATCTTTTCTATTTTGCAAATATTTGGTGGAACAGAATTATGAATGATTTACTTAAGCTTATTCCTGTCCATGGAGGAAAAAGAATGGGGTTACTTCTAGAGAAACTCTAGGAAAGATTAATTTTTCAGCTATATGATATGAGTTGTTTTGTTGCATTTCTTTGTTTTTTATCTTTGCATTTCTGGAGGGATGGAGCTTCAAAACAATCAGCACAGAAGGAGGAAAATACAGTATTTTCAGGTCTTTTTAAGCATTATTGAAATGTATTCATATTTTGACATTAAAGTAAAACCAATGTCAATATAAAGTTGTCATGTGCTTTTTTTTTTCCTCCATCTGCTACTCCACACTACTATCAAGCTTTGAGAGATTATAAATCATTTTCTGTTGTTTTTTTTTCTGATTTGAAATCTTTTTCAGCAGAGTCCAACCTCTGCATATCCAGGCATAGAAATTGGTGCAGCTCCTCAGAGTAGTGTTAATACCAAAGTGTTAATCCCTGTTAGAATCCTCCTGTAGTCTGCTGTCCTGCTTTGAAGGACAGTTGTAGTTTCGTGGCTGCTTTCAGATGATCTATGTCACACTGTTGCTAAGAGGGATGGTCACAATATTCCTTCAGAACATTTGTACGAGCCTGGGCTGTGCTTGGCCCTGGCTCAAACTTGTGCATCTGTGCGAAGAGTCAGGGTTTTGATTCAATTGCATTTTAGCCCAGCAGCAGAGGGATTTTCAGCTGGTTATGGCCTTGACCTCACTAGGTGCTAGTACTGTGACTTGTGGGGAGGGACACTAGCATTCTTTTTGTCAGCAGGACAGTGTTGAATTAGCTTGAGCTGATAGTAAAACTGCCTAGAGAAATATTTCCAGCATCTGTTTATCTGTAAACAAAGTGGTAGCATGTGGAAAGGCATATGGCGCTCATCTTGAAGTTTGAAAGTGAAATGTGAAGCAAAGTAGGCACTTACTGTTGTCTTTCTGCAAGGATAAGTTTTCAGAATAATTTTTCTATTATCTAGTTATCTCAAAATCCAGAACTATAAGTTAGAAATATATTAATATAAAGCAGGAAAAGAGCACTTTCCAAATTCAGTCTTGCTTTTTGTCTTCAAAATTCTGATGCAGGCATTCTCATGCAAGCGTTCTCATAACAGATCAAATGCATTTCTGGGCCGTATGTTGGTAGCGTTAATGTGAAAATACTTTCTATCCCATTGCTATAACCTTTTAAAACACTTTATTATTTACTAATATATTATGTTTTTCAGTTCTACTTTGCTGGCTTTCATCATGGAGTTGTTGAAGAACTCCATTGCTATGCAAGAGCAGATGCTTTCCTGTAAGGGCTTCCTTGTTATAGGATATAGCCTAGAAAAGGTAAAGCAAAATCTTATTAATATTCATATCACTATGTATCATGTATATTATGTGTTTCTTTTGAAAGAATAATCTTTATTGACTGTTGCAAGGTTCTTGTGTAAGGGAATTCTCTTTTACAGTCTTCCAAAGCCCATGTTACGCGAGCTGTGCTAGAACTATGCCTTGCCTTTTCGAAGTACCTGAGCAACTTGCACAATGGAGTGCCCTTGCTGAAGCAGCTGTGTGATCATGTTCTCCTTAACCCTGCAATATGGATTCATATTCCAGCAAAGGTAAAATGGTTTCTTGAATAAGATGCTGTATGATGTATCTCTTCTGGAGTCATGAGATGAAGTGCAGTCTCCAAGACTTCTAAATGTGCAACTAGAAATCACATTAGAAGTGACTCTACTTTTCAACATAGAGCCGTTAAGTTTTGCAGTCTTGCAAGGTTTTCAGTGAATTTGGAAACCTACAGCACTCTGCAGAGAAGTATGGGGATGGCTTTGGAGTCCCTAATCTGGTCAGTCTTGCAGATTAGGAAGGAATCTGTGAAGGCTTTCTTGACCTCGCTTCCTCCACACCTCCCCTTCCCCCCCAAAAAAAAAAGTTCTACAGCTAAATTAGATAATTATTTAAATGATTATTTCTCAGCAGAAAAGGAAAGAGAAGTGAATAAATACTTAAAGTCTATCATGAGTAGCAAGGCCTATAATAAACATGCAGCTTGACAAAATAAAGGGGTACTTCCTGAAGTATCCCTTTTGATGTCCATACTTCTGACAGAAATGTTGGTATCTTTCTTGTTACAAGTAGCACGCGTAGGAAAGAAGGAAATAAAAACTAACAGAGAAATACCTTTGACCTTTTTTTATTTAACTTTGTGATTATCAAAGCTTAGTTGTTCTTGATATTTATCAGTGTATCAGCAGCTTCTGCATGACATAGGGCAAGAAGAAAATGGTTTCCCACAGGATGTCAGTCCGTTATTGCCTCACCCTTTTAAGGTCATGTTAAACTTCTTGATTTCCGATCTTTCTTTTTGCTGTTAGAACATCTGTGGTTCTTTCAACATGTTCTACATGGCAATGACTAAGGAAAATGCCTGTGGGTTGTTCTTTCTCTAGGAAGAAATTTTAGGAGCAGTCATGGCTTGGAATTTGTTACTGTGTTTGGTCTCTTTCTCTCTCTTTTTAAGACAAGTTGTTTGAAGGATAGATGTTGATGTAGTGCAGTATTTGCAATGACTTGTTTTGGGAAGGGCTTAAACAGCGGGATGGGGGATTTAATTAGATCATTTGAATGTTTTACATGAGCCCTTTGTCCAACTTAAAAAAATAAAATAAAAATAAAGGCACAAAACAAATCATTTCTTAAAAACAGTCATAATTCCTTTCAGGTTATGAAGTAATATCAAGAGCCAACAGCATGATATAAATAATATAGATAGTTTACAAAAAGAGGTCGTAAATAACTGTACAAGACATTTCTTTTGTCTTTTTTCATTTTGCATTTTGTTAATATCTTTAAAACTCTGACAGCTAAGTTTAGCTACTGCTATTCTTAACCTCAAGCATTTGAAATAGTTTTTAAATTCATCTGCCAAAATTGTATGAAGGAGAGTAGAAGCTTTACATATTTCTTCTTAATACATGAGCCAGCGCTGTGCCCTTGGAGCAAAGGCAGCCAGCAGCCTCCTGGGCTGTGCTAGGCAGAGCTGCCAGTGGGGTGAGGGAGGTGATTCCTCCCCTTGGCTCAGCACAGGGGAGGCCACAGCTGGGGCACTGACTGCAGCGCTGGGCTCCCAGCGCAAGATCATCTGGACCTCCTGAAGCAAGTCCAGCCAAGGGCTGCTACAGTAACGAAAGGATGGAGCTCCTGTTACAGGAGGAGAGGCTGAAAGAGTGGAGACACTTCAGCCTGGGCAAGAGGAGGCTCATGGAGTTCTTACCAATGTGTAACAAATCTGAGGGGAGAGTGTGAAGAAGATGGAGCCAAGTTCTTTTCAGTGAGTAGGACAAGAAGCAGTGGGCACAAATTCGAACACCAGAAATTCTGTCTGAACATCAGAAAATGCTTCACTGTGAGAATACTGAACATGGGAACATGTTCCCCGTAGAGGTTGTAGAGTCCCTGTCTTTGGAGACATTCAGAACCTGACTGGATCCTGGGCAACCTGGTCTAGGTGTCCCTGCTTGAGCAAGGGGTTGGACTTTGATGATTCTCAGAGGTCCCTTCCAACCTCAGCAATTCTGAGATTCTATGAATGCCATGCTTACATTCTGCTGTGAATAATGGGCCACCCTTAAAAAAAAAATCTCTAATATTAGAAATAAAATGATTTATTTCATTCGTTTCCAAGAGTTTTAGAAGCTTCATAGACGATGCAGAGGAAGTCTTCTATTTCTTTAAGAAATTTTAATGGATGAACTTTAGTAATACAGTTGCCCCGATATGCTACAATATTGATGTAATGATATTTAAACTTTTTATTGGGTCTTGTAGGTTCAGCTGATCCTGTATACCTACCTGTCTACTGAGTTCATTGGCACTGTTAACATATACAATGCAATCCGACGAGTTGGGACTGTTCTTCTGGTCATGCATACCCTAAAGTATTATTACTGGGTAGTGAATCCTCAGGATCGCAGCGGTATTACTCCTAAAGGTTTAGGTATGTGTACATTTCTACTTTAGCAAGCCAATATATAATTATATTCTCTCACCGTATTTTATTTTAATAAAATTAGATCCTATGTTAGATACTAGAACTGTGAGAGCAGGAAGGGTTTTGTAACTGTGTGTCTGTACTTAGGAATGTGCTGGGTCTCCTTACGGTGCTTGTTCAATTTTTGGACACCTTTAAGTGCTTGTTAGATCTGTTGATAAGACTAGTGTAACTTAAAGTAGGCATATTGAGTCTATCTGCCAAGCATAGGGTCTGAAGATGTTGGAAGCATGCTTAATAAGCATGCTTAATCACTATGGTGAGCTCATGGTGAAAGGAGTAGTAAGAAATTTAGAACAGATGTTTAGCATTTGTTATTGACAAGGAACAAGAAAACAGATTGTAAGAAAAAATAGGGAATAGCTGCCTAACATGTACAGCAACTTTGTACATAGCATAAACATGTATGTACAGGTGGGCCTGTAGCAGATTAGGAAGTTAATGCTTCTTGAAAATATGGCTTTATGACTCTTCCAGTTGTTGTTTTGTGTTTTATGGGGATGATGCACACAATACCTTTCAATCTTCTGACAGAAAGAAACTCCTTTCTCTTATTTCTTTTGTGATGAAAAGTGAGGAGTCCACAGAGTGGCCAACCCTGTTGGAGCATTGCAAGGATTGCTTTGTAGTAGTTTGTGTCTTGTAAGGTACCAAATTGTTTGTTCTTTTCAGTGAAGACATGGATTTACTTAATCAGCTTCTGAACTGGTTTATCGAAACTGGGGCAAGTGTGCTTACAGGATAACCTTACTATTTTAGTTTGAATGGCTTATATTGGCTATGTTGAAATACTTATTCTTAGCCTGAATATGCAAGTAGGCATATCCTGTACAAAAACATAGCCTTGTGTGATTACTTGCATTAGATAATTGATTTGCTTTTTCTTAGTGATTATGATCACAGAAACCTTGAATTTATGAGCAAAATCTGCCCCTAAGAAGGTGTTTGCAGCAGCCATTTGCTTTCCATATAATGGCTTTTCTTTGGCTTTTCCATGTGGTTGCACCTCTTGTTTTTAACCTTTTCTCTCCTGGGAGCTAGTCAGTATTATTTATAACATTTTAGTAGCAGTCTGCTTTACATAGTAATGGCACAAGCAAGTCCTTGACTTCGGGTTCTCGTATTGCAGGCTTCAATTGTTGTATATGTAGCCTATAGCAAATGCTTTTTATTTTTCTGTGCATGAAAATGCTCTTTATTTTAATAACCATCTTTTATTTGAATTTTATGTATCTACTTTTTTTCATTTGTAGATGGGCCACGACCTAATCAAAGGGAAACTTTATCTCTGCGGGCATTCTTATTGATGTTCATTAAACAGCTCGTTATGAAGGTAGGCTAATTTTAAATTATGGTAAGGTATCCAAGCTTCCTTTCATGAGGAAAGAAACTTCACCATAACTTCGTTTTTTTTCCTAAGCATGTTGAGTCTTGTAAGCACTTACATAAATGAAAATAACATTTTAGGTGCATTGTGTTATTGTGGCTGGTGTCATAGTCAGTAGTACCAAAGATCTGTTTTTTCTCTTTGAAGCTCATTTTTATCAAAAGTGGAATAGTTAAGTCAATGGATATAGAAACGCATACTACAGGGGAGTTTTGTTGTTTGTACATTTGTTGGATATTAGATATTAAAACTTTTACTAATTCGAGTTTTTTTAATAAACTTTCCCGCTGCAATTTCAGATCTCTTCTTATTTGTATATCCTTTCTTCAGGCTGCCTGCTGTGTTTGAGTCTTTTTATTTTTTCTCATTAATTTAGAATCCATAAATTATTTAAATTTTTTTTTAAAAATGAAGTTTCTAAAGTGCAAAATAAGAAGCAATCTCAGTGGTAGACATATCTAAGTTATGCTTGTAAACTAAACATCCAGGTCTACTTTTGCATGCTCTTTTCTACCATAACTTCAATAGCTTATTTGCAAAAATCTGAGTTCACATTTTCTGTATCTATTATTTCATGTACTGTATTACTCTCCAGTTTACCTTTATGCTTGTCTTAGAGTCATCTTAATGCACTTTTGTAACCTTCAGTTGCGTTGTTTTGGGGCAGAGAAGCAGCTACCTTCTGTCTATGCAGATAATACAGGATTATGGTATTACAGGATTATTTGCAAAAACAAATGTGTCTTGTGAGACTCTTGCACTGTATGTACCTATGGTGTGTGATAATGTTCTTATGGGAACTGCTGTTTTGTACACTGAAAGATAATGGTTAAATCTTGATTGTTTTTAAAGGACTATGGAATAAAAGAAGATGAATTACAGGCTATTCTGAATTATCTACTCACTATCCATGAGGTAATTTTTACCTTTTTTTTTTTTTAAACATTGCTTCTGCTGTTTGTGACCACTAAGTAAATTATCTTTTCAAGTAAAGTACAATACCCTCTTTGTACCACAAGATGGCTCTGTAGAAGTAGCAGCAAATATTGTCCAGTTCTGAAGTGTAGTTTGTTGAATTACCAATATCTTGCATGTAATGCGCTATGTAAACTATAAGATTGAAATTCAGTAAGCCAGTAAGTCAGAATAGTTTCCTGTGTTGATCTGCAAACTGATTTAACAAGCAGGAAAGCAGATGGTGCTTAAAAAACAAACTTGTTTTATGCTGCCTAAGTAATATTTTTGATTTTGTTTTTTACTCCCTTTTTTTTTTTTTTTGGCTTCTTAAATAAAGCAATAAAATTGAAAAAAATGCATTCAAAATAAAGATGCATGTTAATGGCATCTCAGAGAAGCATATAAGCTTAATTGGGAGATAATGTTGGTTACCGCTGATACATCTGCATCTTCATATTTTAGCACCAGGAAAAGGCACTTTATACCAGATGCAACATCAAAGACAAGGGAAATGGGAACATAAATCTAACTGATCTAATCTCTGTGAGAGTTCTTGAAATGAGTAAAATAAGGAATTAATTGAGCTTCACTTCAAGTAGTACAGATTTTTTTTTTTTTTTCTTTTCTATTTACACCTATATCTTCCTTTTATTCTTTGTGCTGGTTACTGAACCATGTACTTCGCTGCATCGTGGTCAAATAACTTATGTCATTGTCCTACACATCAATATCTGAAAGTAAGACCTTGGTAACAAATGAGTGAACCAAAATAGCAGAAGCTTTATATAGCCTTCAGATGAGAAGGCGATAATATTTTTAACTATATAATGAGCTATGTATGGCCTAGTCTAAAAAATGGATACCGAATCCTACTGAATTAGTTATCTAGATGTAAATTAATAACAACATGATAAAATAAAATTCAGTTGTCTTATGAGACTCATTTATCAATAATAGTGTCTGTGATGCAAGTTAATGATATTTTCAGAGAAGCAGAATTGTTCAGGAGGCGTAAAATTAGTTTACTAATAGGGACAGAATCAGAATATTTGCTCAGAAATGAGGAAAAGTGTGTTTTGGTGTGTATGCAGTGTTTGTTTTTTGTTTGTTTTTTAAGCTTTCAGTTTAATACAAAGAATGTGAAAAGACGATGCAGTTGCTTTTTGCTAATTTGTAGGGTTTTTTTTCTTTTTTTGTAGTTGTAATCTAACTTTGAACAAATTCCTAAATTGTGGTTTTAAGTGATTTAGTTAAACTTTAGTCTTTAGGAACTAGAATTTTAACCAAAGTTTTTAACTAAAAGCTGTCTAAAAGAGTGACTTGAATTACCCATTTTTAATATTGTCAGTGGCAGGTCGTATTAATTTTTTTTTTTTTTTCCTGGAGTAGCCATTTGTTAGTGGAGATTTCTTACTGAGTATTGCCCAGTGCTCCAAATATGTAGTAGGTCTGGTGCTTGAAGAAAGGGAAATGATGACCATGTGCATGAGATGAAATAGCTATAGAGTCCATTCTCTGTCAGGAGCTTACTCCCCATCATATTTGTGTCACTTTTTCCTCTATT
>VZSV01000024.1:1095987-1111973 GCA_013398735.1 Nothocercus julius
TTTTTTTTTTTTTTTTTTTTTTTCTTACATGTGCGAAGTATTACAGGATTTTGCAGAAGAAAGCTTTTGGTTAATTTTTTCACTTTGGTCATAACAACTGTTTCCTCTCTAAAAAGCGAAATGTTGCTTCACTATTTTGAGAGTAAAATAGTTGGGAAGCTGGTTCTGCTGACACTAACAGCAGCAGGAGAACATCTACTAGGAAAGGACTTAAGTTATGGCTTTGATTTTGTGTTGTGGTTCTCAGAGGGTGGTCACATTATTGAACTTTGACAATTTAAAATCAATCTGCATGGATTGTGTGGGGAGAAAATAGCACCAGGCAAAAAACAGTAAAACTTATTCCTAGAAAAGTATGTGGAGTAGTAATTCTCTTGCTGTTATAAAGGCAGAGTCTCAATTCATACTTTTTTTGCACCTATTGGTTAACCCCCATTTATATATATATTTTTTTCAGTTATTCTTTCTCAAGAGACGGCATTCAAGCATGCTCATAATTGTTTCTGCCCTTTGTAGTGCTATGCTGATTTCTTTCTTTTTCTTTTTAACTCATTTTTTTCAGCTTTGTCTTCATTTATATGGTAATGTATTATGTTATGGGAAACTAATAAAAACTCCAAATAATAAAGTATACAAATGTCATGTTGGGTCTCTAATGTAATACATTTGTTTTTACTTAACACTGGTAGTAGACATTTTCCTTTTTATTAACTAGTGTATGAGCAAGTCAAAATGAATAGTGAGTCCACAGTGAGAAATCCTTTTATTTTCCTGTCTCATTTATTACATTCTTTGCTCCTGTACTGTCTCCAGTCACTTAACGGGTTTCTTATATATTTATTGGCTTTTTCTAATTAAAAAAAAACCTTGATATTGAAATATAAAAGCAATTCTACAAAGCTTCATAAATAATTTTTAGAAGTAATTAAAATTTCTGAAGTTGCCAGTCTTGTGAAGAAATAATAAGCATATGAAAATACTTATTTTCCTTTGAGACTGTGTGTCACTCAAAATATTCAGTTAGGACAGGTATGGTGCAGAAATGGATTATATTGTTAACAGCACATTGTATGGTGGCCTTACCCATTGGTTTTATTCAATAGGTGCTGTTGCTTCAACTTTCCTAGGATAGATTATTTACTATAGAACATTCCTAGGTTTTCATTTACATTCCAATGTAAATTTGGATTTTATTTGTTTCAGTTTAGATGTCCTGAGGTAGCCTCTATAGTTAAGGAATATGTAATTGGTGGTGGGTGTTTAGGTATGTATAAATAAGTTCTATTAACTGTGGCTATGTCCTGTGAACTTTTTACAACTGACTGATATAAAATGCAATATTCTAACATTGAATACTTTTGGATGGTTTCTTCAGGCATTCCTTTATTAAGCTTTATGAATTTCCTTACAAATGGCTCTTTTTCTTAGAACTAAGTAGTGGACATATGTTGTCATCACATAGGTGTAGAGCAGGAATATGAAATTTGGCACCATAAAGCTAGTGAGAGTTCTGCTAATATCCAGGACATGTTTTTCTGGAGCGTCTCACTTGCCAAACTTTTAAGCTTCTGAACTTTGTTGTTTGTGCATTTGCAGTAAGAGGTAGAGAGAGACAGTTCTCTGGTGGCAACTTCCAGGAGTCCGTGTCTGGCAGGAAGTGGGGAGGCCTGTATCTGAGTTGCTATTGGCATACTCCATGCTGCTGAACATGAGAAATGAAAATAGATTCAAATGTAAAGATACTGACCAAAGGAAATGTGTTTTTTATTTGAAGTTCCATGAAACTACATTAAGAGTACTTTACTTTTGAGTCCTGCTTGCTAAGAGGGATAAATTAAGAACACTGAAGTTAGGGACCTCTAAAATAATTAAATTTTCTACTCTACTCTTATATATTTGGAGAATTTTTTTATATTACCTCACACACATTTTATTTGGAGGATACAGTTAAAAGTTGTTGGGAGGATTGCTGCTTAAAAATCCTGTGGAGATGAGAAGCTCCCTGGAAATTAGGGAAGGAGTAGAAGGGAAAACGGTTTTCAAATGCTTAAGGTCATTGAATGCTGCTTTGAAGAAAGGTCTTTTTGCCTGGGCTGCCAGGGAGGCTGCTTATATCACCCATTTCCTTCAGTGTCTCTAATTGTGGTTTCCTGTCTTTTCTGTAACCCCAAATTGAGATACCTACAGTCTGATTTCTAGAAGAGCTGAGGATTTGCTAGTACAACTGCGTTCAGTGAGAGTTGGTCCAAAGATGATTATATAAATGTTTTTACAAGGTCCCTGTGTAAACAATGCCATTTTTGTTGTCTTTTCTTGGTGTCCTATCTTAAAAATAAGGAAATATCTTCTTGTTACTTATGGATGTTACGAAAAATAACTCAGTAATGTCTATTCCACACACAAAACCTGCATGAGATGATCACTCTGTAGTCACTACTGTTTAGAAGACTGCATGCTGAATGGCATATGTTGAAAGAAACACTTCACTGATATCTCCCTTTCATCATAAAGACTTAAGTTAGGGCAGAGGTGCTGCCCTAACTGTAGGCAATCCTATGAAGATTATTTAAGAGATCTGATGGGCTGAATTTTGTTTGTAGAAGGCATTTTCTAATTAGAATGATGAATATCCCTAATTTTCATAACTTGGTATAACAAGAAAATACATTTGGAATAAGCAAATGTGCTCAGGAATTGGTTGGTAGCTCTTCTGAAATGTACGGTGCAGTGCCCTGTTGGAGGATGGTAGTGCAATGGTTTGGCTCTTACTGAATATGGAAAAGTGAAAACTTGCTCATGTCAGAATTTTAACTGAGATTGAAATATGAACACCTGCCCTTGCATTAAATGTTTTATACTTACTTGTTTCTGCCCTTCAGAATGTTGTTTGTGCCCTTTAGAATATTAAGAGTGAATTGACAAGACTGCCTCCTGGCTTGGTGGTGCTTTACTTCCTGAAGGGACCAACAAAGGGCACAAGCGTCAAATATTAGTACTAGTAATAAATGTGAAAACACAAATTGCTATCTGATTAACAAAAATGTCATACTGTTTTTTTCTAGTTTTATTAATAACCATCTTAACTTAGGTCCTAGGCCCAGACACAAATTTATTTGCAGTCTGCTGCAGTTAATTTGCCATGTCAAAAACTGTACTATTTCAGCTATTTTAAGAAGCCTTGTGTTTTTTCCACCTAGGGTTGTCTACAAGCTTTTAGCATCAAAAAGTGAAGGCATCAGGGTACAAGCTCTCAAAGTGATGGGATATTTCTTAAAGCATCTTCCACCAAAGTAAGTACTAATTTAGATTTTGAGAAAGCACATGTTGTGACGTGTGCTAGGTACTAATGTGTATGTGTGTGTATATATATATATATATACAGACTTAAAAATGTTTTATATAAACGTGTGTGTGTAAAATAGAATAAAATAGCAGAGGCTATATTAAAGGTTAGCAAATATGCTTCACCAAATAGCAGATATTATTCTTTTGGTGCCTTTTAGTTTGTTTAGCTTGCTTGGAATATGGTGGAATTACTTGTTACTGCCAACTACAGTCCAGGCATTATCACTTCCTTATGTTCATTTCCTACTGCTTACCTACATTAGAGCTTCCTGTTTTCTAAAGTAGTCTTTTTGCATAAATCCAGTGAAATCATTAGTAAGAATTAGAATAGTGAGATTGAAACTCTCACTACTGAGACTGAATTGCTTAGTGAGATATCTCAAACATCTTTTTAATTTTCTTGATAAAATGGGTAATACTACATTAATGTTAACAACCAATTACTTTTTTATAGGTCTAATAGCCTATATTCTTAATCAGTTTTGAGATCTAGAAGTTAACTAAGATAGCAGGTTGTATGTTCATGAGATTGCCATGGCTCAGATGAAATAGATGACTCTTCTGTAACAGACTGTATTTTGACATATCCATATAAATGCTTTTGCCCTTTCATTATGAAGGTGAGTAATGTAGAAATCTTAGTTAGCCTTCTTAGTCTCCATAGTGTGGTAAGTCTTGCTTACCTGTGCAGTTAATCCTCATTTATTTTGATTTGATTACTTTTTTCATACTTTAGCCATGGTGTGTGCACATGTGAGAGTACTTGTGTAGTCATGGATAAATGTCTGTGCTAGTTGTCCTTAACTCTGAATAGCACATAGATTTCTCCACTATTTTTCTTGAAATGTTTTTCTTTAGATGATGTTCCTATCCATCTACTGAGTTAGATGGGAAGTTGACTACAATACTAAATAAACAGTGAGATCGCTGTCCATGGTTAAAGTGTATATTTGACTTCAATAGGGACAAAGATGCTCTTTCCTTCATGTTTATCAAGAAATCCCTTAAGGTCTATGCCAGCCCATTGATGAGTGGACTGTATCTGTGGAAGAAAGATGGCTGTCTTCCAAAAGGCTATCCCCTTTTCAGACTACTTGCGCTTTTACTTAGCTTAGCTGCAAATGAAAAGTTAAAGAAAAAGAGTTAATGTTTTAATTTCATAATTTCATTTTCTTGATTTTTTTTTTTTTTTTTTTTTTTTTTTTTTTTAAAGCAAGTTGACTACACGAGCTTATTTTCTTTATCTTTCTGTGCTATTTTAGGAGAAAAGCTGAAGTCATGCTTGGACATGGATTGTTCTCTTTGTTGGCTGAAAGGCTGATGCTTCAGACAAGCTTAATCACAATGACCACATACAATGTCCTATTTGAGGTAGTAATATACTATAGTTAGGATCCAGTCTTCCTAATTACTTGTAAGACACTGTTAGAAAATTGCTTGCATCTTTGAGCTGATATGTTCCAGATGACATAAAAACCTTAGTGTGATGCAGCTGAGAGCTGTGTTTTTTTTCTCCTCCAAGACTCACTAGTTGAAACTTTTTTCTTTCTAACATGGATATGCTTATTATGAAAAATTCCAGACAATGAGTGAGCTGAATGTCTGAAGCAGACTTTCTTGTGTGTGTGGAATTTTATTCCAGCAGTCATCTTACCTTTCAATGACTGTTGGGGGTTAGATTCAGGTTTCTTTTCCAGTTCACTGAAAATAACAGTTGTACATTTAAGAGCACAAAAAAATGCAGTTGAGTAAAATATTAGAAACAGGAGAAATTATCAAGAAAAAGGGCAAGGGATTTTTGTGTAGTTTTATAACTTTGGTGAAATAATGATGGTACTGTAGAAAAGATGTATCCAACTATACTCCAGGAAGCTCTTTATGAATATTGACATAGTATCTTCTTCCTTCTTGCTAGATTCTGACTGAACAGATTTGCACTCAAGTGATACATAAGCAACATCCTGACCCAGATTCAACACTGAAGATACAAAATCCTCGTAAGGAAGATATAAATTTCTAAATGATACCATCTTTAGATAAAATGACTTTTGTTAAAGTTATTAATTACATCTACAAGTATGAATTCTGATATCATTTTTGCTAGATTTTCATGCAAGAGGAAAGATGATGCATATTTGGTTGGAGTTAATGTGGGAAGCATATATCTTCAGCTCTTTGAAAGACATCTAATGTGTCTAAATGTGTATGTAGTTCATAACTGTGCAATATGTCATGAAATGTTTTTGAAGACTTACATAATAGAATATTTTGTTTTAGTATATTTTAAGGTTCCAGCACAATTCCAATTGCATTATTTAGTGGTGTCAGACTAAGTTACCTGCAGGATGAAAGATCCTTTATCTTAAATAATTCTCAGTATGACAACACTGGACTGAAAGTAGGAGAAAATATCTGTGTATGTTTTGGATCACTTCGTGTAAAATATCTTGATATGAAACTTAAGATGTCTTTGAAACTAAGAAGTAATACTGATCTCTTTTCCTGAATTATATGCATTATTAATGTACTTTGTATCTAATACAATGGTATTATGATAGCTTTGGGAGTTCTGTTTTTTGTAGAGGAATATATAATTTTTGCCTTCGTAGCTGCTCTGGTGTTAAACATGTGGCATAATAATGGGGTTACTTCACATGAAAAGTAGGGTAAAGTAGGGAAAGTAAATTCTATACTCTTCGATATGTAGTAGTAGAGAAGCTTGCATACAACAGTGATTTTGAGCATGTTAAACCTGGTAATTCAGAAATTTCCATAATAGTTTAATTATGCTTTCTTATTCTTCTGCCGTTTGGGATTGCAAATCCTGTTCAAAGTGAGCAGGTGTAAGAAATCTTGAAAGAAAGGATTTATATGAATGAACTCTACCCAAGTAGAGATGTGCCTTTTCTCAGTATAATGCTTTTTACGTAGGTTTTGCTTTTCTTGGAGTGGATGGTGTACAAACAATGTAGAAAATAAGTCCTGTATTCTAAGATTTGCTTTAGTACTAATATTTTGTTGCTTATGACCTATTTTACAGAGGTATTAAAAGTTATTGCAATCCTGCTACGTAACTCTCCCCAGTGTCCAGAAACTCTGGAGGTTCGACGAGCCTTTCTCTCAGATATGATTAAACTTTTTAATAACAGCAGAGAAAATAGGAGGTAAGATAGCTTTTTATATGCACGTGTATGCAAACAGTGTAAGTAAATAATAGTCTCTTAATAAAAGAGCCTCCTTAAGCAGCTATAGCTTCATTTTTGTTTAGCAAATTCTCTATTCTTACTCTTCAGGATGTCATATTAGAGAAGCTTGCATACAGTAGTAATTTTGTGTGTGCTAAGTTCTTCACTTGGCTGATGTAGATTAAGATTAATTTCTGAAATGGTATTATATAGCATTTGTGTAACATGTGCATTTTGCAGGAGTTTGTTGCAGTGCTCTGTCTGGCAGGAATGGATGCTTTCCCTTTGCTGCTTTAATCCTAAGACTTCTGAGGAACAGAAGATAACTGAGATGGTCTATGCCATATTTCGAATTTTGCTCTACCATGCAATCAAATATGAATGGGGTGGCTGGCGTGTTTGGGTGGATACACTGTCCATAACACATTCAAAGGTGAGTGTTTGATATTTCTGGGAAATTTTGTTTGCTGTGTCATTACGTTTGGAACTGTAAAGTGGTGGATCATACAGTGTGATAGTTTTAGAAAGAAAGTCCACAACCGAAATAAATAAAACTCCAATATTGATATATGTTACTGGATGTAACTGTTTCAAATATTTAACAAGTGAGTGGTAATTTTGTTGTTGGAACATTTCAGGCAAGAATGTTTCTTGTTCAAGTTGGGCTAGTATGCTAGTTTCATACTAAAATTGGCACATAAATATTTTCAAAAATTAGATAATTACACTTCAGGAGCATTTCTGAAGGATGTCATTACTGGATTTGGCTTTTTAAGAATGGCATGAACACAAGGTGGCGTACCATATCTATTCTTAAACAAAAATACCGTTTAGAAACATTAAAAGGCCCTAAAACAAATGAGGAAAGCAAAGAAATCAAGTTAAGATGAACATTTTGGTTAGGCCTTCATGGGATGCATGATGAGAAAGCAAATCCTTGCAGTATGAATAGGACTATTAACCTTCATTATTCTTCTGTCTGATATTTTTTCTCCTCTCTTTATTTCTTGGGAGAAGGAGGAAGTGCCAAATTTTATGATAACAGTTATTAGTGTTTCTCAGTCAAGGTATTGTAGTGTAAAATATAACTCCCCTGCTTCCTTTTCTATACAAAAGAACAAGACCTAGGTAATAGTAATTGTTCTCATTTATTAGAAGATTTTATTTAGCATGAATTAAATTGTAAGTTATGTATTTCTAAATTTGTATAAATTAACTAAGTAAAGTAAGACTAGCAGTCTGAATCCTGATAGTCACTTCATGTATCTAAGGAATGATTAGCATTTGTGAGGGCCCTTTATTTTGAAAGAATTGAAGAAACATCTCTGGAGACAACATGAATACTGTCATTTTGGAGCTCTATTTATTCATCCCCTATGTAGCTTGAGAGTTGGATTTTTTGACTATGGGAAGGCAAATACAGAAATCCATATAATAAAAGTGTACGAAGTAGCATTAAATGGCCACCTGGCTATACAGATTACTGATGCAAAGATATTGGAGCCAAATTTTAACCCATACTGACGTCACGCTATATTTGCACAAAAATACCTTAATCATCTTTCATGTCAGCTCTCAAAAATCTCTTTCTTTTCTTTCCACTAAAATGCAGAGGGTGTAGGTGGAATAGGCTGTAGCATAGCAAAGTAAAGATCCCTTTGCTCGGTAGCCAGTGTATAACTGAAAGTATTTCTGTAGTTGCTTGGAATCATTGGGGAGCTGTCCCTAGGGAAAGAAAGAGGTGGAGGAAGGCTGCTCTTTCTTTCCTCTGTTGTGCACAGCTTTGGTGTATTGAATTTAAAAATTATCTTGCACTTGTAAGTTGTTCTATTCTTTGACATTTTTATGAGTTGTAAGTTAGTTTCATGGATGAAATCTTAATTAAATTAATCTATGTTAAAATGCTAACATGGATTTTTGATCATTAATATTACATGCTAATTCTATAACTTGATGTGGCTAATTCTCTAGAGTTTATACAGGAGAAAACAAAAAGATTTTCCATGATCCTGTGGGCCAAATATTGAGCAAAGGAATCTGTTTTTAGGAAACACCGAAGAGTTGGGGATTTGTGGATAATGTTACTTTTTTTTTTTTTTTTTTTTTCCAAAAGGCTGCATGTGTTTTAGCACAATACCATAGTGAATCAGAATATGATGTGTTTGACTTCTCCTGTTTCTCATTTTCAGTTGCTGGCATGCTGGCATAGGGTGAGATATTGTGGAATAAAAGCTTCCTATTTCAGTTTTCCCAAATTTGTTGGCTTTCAGGTCAATATGTAAGGATTTGTTCTTCTAGCCTATTTCAGAAGTTAAATAATGACAGGGTTTAGAAGTGTGTGAGTAGAGATAGTGGTATTGCAGTTTTATAGGATTTCAAGTGGATTTTTTTGGCTATTAATGCTAATATTATTATCCAGCTCCAGAAGCATAAAGGAGCATGATTAAGCAACAAAAACACTCGAAAATAAACCTAGTGATAGTGGTGTGAATAATGTATTTGGGGATTTTTAAGTATGATTTTTTTTCACCTTTTTATGTATTTGCAGTTTAGACTTTTTTGTAAGTAACACTGGCAGTTTGCACAACTAGCGGTGTAAAGCTAGGTGATGCCTCATAGCTTTTTTTTTATTTAAACATAAATTAGAATAAAGAAAAAGCTCCCTGTGAACAAAACTTACTAATGACTTGAAAATGACCTTATTTAATGGTACTAATATCCAATGATAATCAAATTGTAATTCTTCTCCCTTTACTTATTATTGTTCTCTTACACCAATTTTGAAATTCACATAGTAGAGATATAACATGCTGTGACATAATTCAGTGGGCAGATTGTTTGATGCCAAGCGTATCTCATATTTTTGATTTCCAGTGTTCTTTAAGAAGAATTTGGGAATTATGGGAGCAAAAGTAATTCCTTAGCATTGCTAAGAGTAACCAATTTGTGTTTTTAATATTTCATCTCTAATTCTATTGGGTTACTGCTTATTTTTGCTTTTATAACCCTTTGCTCCATTCATACCACTAATTTATAACAGCATTCTATGATAAAGAACTAGTATATAAAGGACTAGTGTTGCAGAATTGGATAGATTTTGCAGAGCTACACATCAAGATACATGCAGCTGCTATAAAAAGCCAAAGAAACTCAATTGCAATTTTATTGTCCAGTTTGATAGATTTCCTGCCACCTTTGTATCAGGGAAGCTGTTTGTCACTGTAACCCACTTCACCAACAGCTGCACAGCATTTTATAAGCAGCAATGACTTTTCTAGCATAATTGCATTACATTGGTTCCTTGCAGTCAAAATTTAAAAGGTGTATGTAACCTTTTTAAAGCCACATTTCTTACTATTGCTCATGTATTTTTTAATTTCCATGTTATATATAATTTTGCAAATATTAACACAGTGTATACAAATGTGTTTAATCCATAGCTGCTATTTCAGTTAAAATGAAAAAAATAAAACCAAACTTGGTTAGTTCTAGTCAGCACTGAATTTGTGAAAGCAGCTAAAAACTTCTGGTGTTTAAACCTTGTAACCATGCTAGCTAGGCCTTTGTCTAGGAGTGTTACTTTGCAAAAAGGACCAGCGGTTTTGTGGTTAATAATAGGAAACACATAAAGAATGGTGCAAAACTTGCCTTTTGGCCTTTCAGATTCTCCAAGTTTTAAAACAATATATGATTTATACAGCACAATATCCTTATAAATTATCTCAGTGTTTTAAACTGCTACTACAAAAAAAAGTGTTTATTTCAGGCCCCTAAAATATTTTATTACTTAAATGCTTCATGTTACTGCATTAGGTCAAAGCGAAGTCACTTAGGTAAATTCTGAACTTTGTAGTAGCACAGATTAAGAGTCAGGAACGTTAATACGACATGGAGGCTGCATTTTAGAATTTTGTTCACTGGTCTAAATAGAAAGAAATCATATAATCTTAAAACATTAGTACAGTGACTTTATCATACAGTGTATTTTTAAATAATTGCTGTTTTTCAATCCCAAGAAGTACGACTGTAATAAGCGTGGAAAAGTGTTCAGTTCATGTCTGTCTGTCTAGATGCCTCATTTAATTCAGCAGAAGGTATGACGTGTATGGAGTCTGTGTGTTATGTTTGCCTGATTTGCGTCACTGCTGCGGATGCAGGCAAATTGGCAGAAGCAACACTGATTAGGTTTTATTCACAGAGAAGGGAACGTGAAGGGAGTTTTAGAAGGGAGTGGACTATCCAGACCTCTTGAGTTCAGATCCTGTTGGCACTCCTGAGTTGTTGAGGGCTGGTAGGTCTCCTTTTGTGCCCCCATCTCTGCAGAAGATAAGGTCTCTCTGCCACAGTGGGGTTTGCAAGCACTGGTAGCTCTGGGGCTTGCTGCAGATTTCAAATGCTGCTTCAGTCTTCCAAAGTGCCTGTGGTGCACTCGTGAGAAGCAGAGTTAGTTGCTCAAGAGTATCATGGTGTAATTGGAGGTTTCTGGCTTTCAACACCCAATGTGTCATGAAGCAAACCTGAGGGAGATGCAAATTATATATGCAGCACACTTGAAATGCTTAAATAGAAGTTCATTTTTATCATAGAAATTGCTGTTTATAAAAAGAATTTCTTGTGCTATATGAAAAAGATTCTCAAGGATTTGAAAACAGTAGGGGGGAAGCACCACATAATTTGTGGAGAGCTCAAGGAACTTGGAAAGTAGAGTGTTCAGCTCCTAAAGAACTAATGCAAGAAGTTGCAGAGAGATTTATGAAGTTCTTACTATGCAAAGAAGACTTGAAAATAGAGCAGATCCTCATCCTTTTAGCTATATATGTAAAAAATACTAGAGGATGTGACCTGTGTCTGCAGAATGGAAAATTTTTAGTGGTCATCTTTAGTGTTGCTGCAGAGTTCTTGCTTGCTGTGAACTCTTTTCATTGTGACTGCGCCACATTTGGCAACTGAATGGGAAAATTCTTCTGGGCCAGAAGTTGCACAGATGGATGTGGAACCTCAGCTGCAGGGCTTCCCGTGACACATGGAGACTGATGGGTGAAATAGCTAAGTGCATAATACCAGCAGCTGAGTATTGGGTCGTGCAGTGTGGTAAACACAGAATTTGTCTGCAGCGTATTTTTGAGAATTAAATATCAAATGTGCACAAGCCACAGAAGTATTTCGAAGTATTTCATGGAGAGTTTGTTCGTCTCTTGAACTGTGAGGTCTGTCCATTGAACTGTGGGAATATTGGAGGGAAAGTGGATTGGGCTAGGAAGGGAATATATTGCTGGAATTATGAGGAGTTTGTTGGAATCAGTGGGGGCTAGTTTGCAGGAGCAGAAGCTGTACAGAAACAGCAGGACCATGTAATAGTTTGACCTGTTTGGCAAACGTTCATGTTCTCCCTCTACTCCACAAATTGCCCACCTGATAAGAAGAAAAGACAAAATCTTAACATATTGCTGAAGTATTTTCACTGTGTTCTTTCATGCAAATGTCAATCATCTTAACCTTTTTCTTTGCTGTATGCTAATTTTTCTGCTTGGCAATTAGTAAAAGTTGGATGTCAAATTAAGTTAAAATTAATGGCAGAG
This sequence comes from Nothocercus julius, assembly GCA_013398735.1. Classification (NCBI taxonomy): domain Eukaryota; kingdom Metazoa; phylum Chordata; class Aves; order Tinamiformes; family Tinamidae; genus Nothocercus; species Nothocercus julius. The sequence goes on from VZSV01000024.1 coordinate 1,108,097, forward strand.
GCAAATGTGGTAGTTATTAGCTCACAAGTGTCTTTAGTAGTGCGTAGAGATACATTCCAAACATTGCAAACAGCTATGGATTAGCTATCAAACGATGGTGAAGATTAATGATTGGCCTTTTAGCTCACTAATTTAGAACAATTTCTAGTAATTAATTTTGTAGTATCAGCTTTACAGTTGCAAATGCCTAAAGGAAAATAAAAAATGACTGAAGTGCATCTGAAGTTCTCCAAGCTGACAGTTGCCTTTTAAATTATTACAAGTTTGTACTTCCTAATATTTAATCCTAAATAGCCTTGTATGTTGTCTCTGTCTACCTGTATTTATACAGAATAATTTCTATTTTATTTTGCATTTTTCTTGATATTGCTTTTTTTAGTCTTAAATGTGTTTGTTGTATGGTATATTATTTGACTTTGTGAACATGTGTGATTCATAATTGCCATGACATGGAACAAGTTTGGGAGGGAAAAATTGTCAAATCCCGTGATAGTAACACTATTTCTTGTTTTTTTGTCCATCCAATTTGAAGATTAATTTAGTGAGCAAAAAGTCTTCAGACAGGCTGGTTGAAAATTTAATTTTTGAAAAGCAGCATTTCTTTAAATTGTTTACATTATTTTTAATAAGAAAACCCCAAACCTGAACTGCAAGTTTGAAAAAACCTGTGTTATAGATAGTCTGCCTAATTTTGGGTGTTGATACTTACTTTGCATGTTATTTAAAACATGCTACATAAAACACTAATTGTTACATGACATGAAATGTTGATTTGTGATGTGTATGGTGGGAGTAGGAATTGCTTTCTGTTTTCATTTTTTGTTTTGTTTGAACTCAGGCACTCTTGTGAGTGAGCTCTGTACAGAGTTAACTCTGTAGTTCTCTGTAGTTCTGCAAGCCAGAACTTTAATTTTCTTAAATGATGTGTTTCTTGTTGCACTTTTCTGCCTTTCTCTTAAATCCATACAGGTTCTCAACAGATTATGCTTGGATTTATTTGCCTGTAATCTTATATTGCCATCTATAAAGATTAACAGTTTGCTGTATTGGCCTTCTTTCCTTTGTAACAATCCTGAAAAGCACATCAGTTTGCTTTCCAGAGCTACAGGAGGAGAATCATTATGTGTTCCCTGTCTCAGCTGAGGCTGACTGCTAAATTCTACCACATCCTTGTGCCACACGTTGTGTGTGTGTGTGTGTGTGTGTGTGTGTGTGTGTTTCACCTATCAGCTCTACTTTGGCAAAGAAGAGCACACTGTAAAGTTGTTTGCATCTCTGACTTGTACACCCAGTAGAACTCATAATTGTATCTTTCTGTAGTCTTAGTTGAGAGGGGGGAAAAAAAAAAAAAAACTTCAGCTTTTTATGGATGGATGCTTCATAAGTTAAATATTTGAAATTAATGTAGGTATCTATGGTATCTACCTGACTTTATGATAGCACGTGTATATTGTTAGGAACTATAAAACATGCAGCGGGACACTCCCTAAGAGACAAAAGAATGAAGGTAAAATGGGGCAATTTTGAATCATCAATTAGTAACAGGCATTTGTTTCTCATAGATAATGAAGGATTTTGCTGAGATAGTGGCTATTTTTTAGATAGCATCTTTCTGTTTTCAAAAGCAGGAAGTTTTATGTCTAGATGAACTCTTCTTCCAGCACTGAAATTTTAAGTGTCTTCCAGCTTAAATGAGCAGTTATGATGTGTAGGAAGTGGTTTGGATGCAGCTTGGTTGCTGTGGACCCCATTGTTGAAAAGGCAGTAAGAGTTTAAATGCATCAAGAATAAATGAAAACTTGACCATGTCTGAAATTTATTGTTAATAAGTCATAAAGTTGTTAATGAGGGATCAGAAAAAAATCTTTTTTCAGTAACGTAGTGTGAATTGACATACAGGAAGCACATAAAGTGCAAACCTGTTCAACTTTATGTATGTAGTCACTTTTTTTCTAATTTTATTATATACCTCAAACAATATGCTTCTGGCTTTTCCTTTGGAAAGTTGTCTTGTTTTGCTCAGGTTGTGTAGTTCACATCATTCTGTTTAGACACACTGAATGAAGAGCACGCTCTGTTTTAATGGAGAAGTCCTCCTTAAATAAGAATGCTTTCTCAAACTCAGAGTACTTTTATTAAATCCCTGAATTCCTGTTTTTGAGATCAGTTGGGGATCTTTTTTATTCTACTATTACGCTTTTGTCAGGAAAAAAAAACATGTATACTTAAAAAATGCTTGCTTTAAGTTAGTGATCTGCAATATGAAATGTTTTTTAACCTTACATTTTCTGGTATTGAGAGAACAGCATGCAAGTTTATAGTATAACCTTGTAACTTGGATAGAATATATATATATATATTTTTTTTTTCCAGAATCAATGGTATGGATGAAATAGTATGTTAAAATATACTTTTTAATGTATTTCCAACAATTTTGTTCTTGTAGGTAACTTTTGAAATGCACAAAGAGAATCTTTCTCAAATGTACAGGGAATACCAAGAGAGAGGAGGCGAAGGGAGTGCAGTAGGCCCTTCCGCTCCCATTAGAACAATCTCTGGCGTTAGCAAGGAAGCTGAAACTGTAGGAGAACTATCTCATTTGGAGTTCAAAGAAGCTGCTGCTGCTACAACCTGTTTTATTGAAGATGATGTGGAGTGCAGTACTGAAAAAAATGCAACCAAGCCTTCATTGGATGGTGACCAACACACTCATTCGGTGTCTGATCAAAGGAAGGAATTGGAGGGGGAAGATGGGGAGAGCGCCCCCAATTTGCAAGCAGTGTCTTGCTCAGAATTTTCTCGAGAGACTGAAGCAATAAAACCCAATGTTTCAGAAATTAGTACTGGAATTGCTGAAGCAATTGAAGATTCCCTGAGCAAAGCACAGGAAGTTGTGCAGGAAGAAGCAGCTGTCAGTGCTGCTGCTTTAACAGAGCAAACTACGGTGAAAGGAGAAACTCTTGAAAACCCAGAAGGACTGGAAAAATCAACACTAGATGTGGAAGAGGAAGATGACTTTGTTGATTTGAAAGAGGAAAGTAGTATGCCTTTACCGCTACAAGAGGTAGCAGAAACAGTCGAAGAACGTAACTCTCATGAAATCCAAGGATCAAAGCAGGACAAAGTAACAGAGGAGGAAGCTGAATCTGTGCTTTTAAAATCCAAAGATGCTGACAATGTGGATGGCAAAAAGCAAGAAATTGCTTCCTCATCAGAAAAAGCAAGTTCTGCAATTCAAGTAGTAGTGACTCAAATGGATTCAGAAGGAGAAAAGAAGCTGGAGGAAGTAAAGATTCTCTACAGTTCAACTAGAACAGCTGAAGAGGGTGCTGGTGCACATGTACCAGAGCTTGCTGGAGCCTCTGAGAAAAGAATTGCCAAGCTTGATGTTTCTAGTGTTGCATCAGATACAGAAAAACTGGAATTGAAAGCCAACAAAAATCTGGAAGCACCTTTGCCCCCCAGGCCCCTAACTGAGGTAACTTCTGCTTGTCTTTCATGTGCCTAGCTTAAAAACAAATGGAAGTGCTTAACTCTGTGATTTAAGTAGCTATAATTCTTACTAATTTGTCTTCAGAGAAGTCTCGAAGTTGTTGTTCTTTGTACATCTGTTCATAGACATTCTTTGACACTGAATATTGGGCTAGATGATCCCTTAGTCTGCACTGATACAGACATTCTTCTGTTTTAATAATGGAAAGAAACATTTTTTATATAGTCTGAGATTATTTTATCTGCAATTTCTTCTGTCTCTTTACTCAACTTCCCTTTTACTCTTATCAGTCTAACCTCTGATAATTGGCCTCTGGATTTAGAGAGGCAAACACTTATTGTGCAGAGAGATATGGCACTGATATATATATATATATATATATAT
>VZSV01000024.1:1112493-1147100 GCA_013398735.1 Nothocercus julius
TTTTTTTTTTTTTTCCCCTCCTCCTCCTGGTCTGCAAACTATGTTTTCAGACCTCAAGGCAGCAAGATTCTTCAGGTCAAGAGCTTGCAACTACATCAGATGGGCAAAGAAGAGACTCCAGGTCTACTGTGTTCCGTATTCCTGAGTTTAAGTGGTCCCTGATGCATCAGCGCTTGCTCACAGATTTGCTCTTCTCCATAGAAACAGATATACAGATGTGGAGAAGGTAAACATAAATGCTTTATGCATGCAGTGATAAAGGTTGGCGTTGTTATAATTAACCTGAGAACTTGTTGAAATCGCATCACAGTCACTTTTTTATTTTGGAATTTTCACATTTGCCACTATAAAGTAGCCTTAATTATTTTGTGCCCTATGTCTGAAAATTCTCAGATTTATGGTTTATATTTTTAAATGCTTTTTACAAATTTAAGTGGGAAATGGTAAATGGCCTGCATGTCCATTTTGGACTGAAAGCCTGACCACGTAAGTTTTGAGTGTACTTTTAATTTCTTTGAAAAGTGGTTAGTAATTATTTCGCTTTCTAAATCTAGCTTATACTCCTAGGAAACATTATTGTATTGATTGATAAAGTGACTTTTTCTATAGGAGGTAATCATAGAGCAACCTTTAATGTATCTTTATCCAAATGATTATTTAGCTCACATTTTGACGTTCACAGGCTATGATCTGGAGAGGATTAAGAACAAAAGGAAGGATAGTTCTTAGGCTTAAATTAAGGTATAGCAGTTGAACCTTGTGGTCATGTGATACTTGCTGCACCACTGCTCACTCTCTGCTTTGAGTCTTTCGAATACGTAGATGCAAAAATACCACAAAAATAAAGCTGTACTCTGAATATTAATCATTTTTTTTTGCAAAACCTTTTTTTTGGACAGCCATTCTACAAAAACTGTGATGGACTTTGTGAATAGCAGTGACAATGCCATATTTGTACACAACACAATTCACCTCATCTCTCAAGTAATGGACAACATGATTATGGCTTGTGGTGGCATATTGCCATTGCTTTCTGCTGCTACATCTGCTACGGTAAGAAATACCATTTTTTATTTGCAAAAATATCTCCTGTGGGAGGATGCCTCTCTCTAATACAGTATGTTAACCCAGTATGTCTGTTGTTTTGGGAGACAGAAAATATGTTTCCAGAAAACCTTTTTTCCTGCCTCTGCACCCTTGACAACTCCGACTCATCTAAGATAAACTGTTTGCTTGCACTTCTTGCCTGCAGATGTAAAAACAAGTCACTTAAGAGAGCCTCTTTGTTCCACGATGGTTTGTAATAGGATTAAATCTCTAAATCTCAATACTGATTTTTTTTCTCCTCTCTGGAATACAACTTCGTCCTTTAGTACTTTTGAATGCAAGTAGAAATGGACTTCCAACATCCATTTTCTTTCATTTAAGCTGTATAAGAATTATGTTCGTAAAGAAGTAAATGTTGCTTTCATTTTTTTCACTTTGTAGCATGAATTGGAGAATATTGAGCCAACTCAGGGACTTTCAGTAGAAGCATCTTTAACTTTTCTCCAGAGATTAATCAACCTTGTGGATGTGTTAGTTTTTGCAAGCTCTCTTGTTTTCACTGATATTGAGTCTGAGAAAAATATGTCATCTGGAGGAATTCTGCGGCAATGTCTCCGACTGGGTAAGCCAATAAAACCACTTCATGAACATATAGTTTGCTACTATGAAGTGGTTACTATTGTTAGATTTTTTTTTTTAATTAAAATTAAAGCCAGTGAAAAGTGTATTGAAATCTTTTATTGCGTTCCTGTTACTCTATTGTACAATATATGCATTCTTTTCCTGTTTAAATAGTTTAAATAACTGATTAAAATAAGTTTTGATAGCCTCAGTGTTAGATGCATGTATTGATTTTATCCAGAAGATTGATCTTTTGCCAAAGTTCCCAAAATAATCAAGACTGAAAACACAGCAGTGTTGGGAAAAAAATAAATCTTGCAGTGTATATAAAAATATGAACCTTTGCAATGCATATGAAAAAGAAGGTCAGTAGATGAAAATATAGTGATAACTAGAAACATAAATTTCTGAAGAGTCTCATTCAGATCAGTTAGTCGTTGGACCCAGTATTGTGTATTTATGCTGAAATGAATTGGAAGAGATCAATATGTAAAGAACACTAATGACTTTTAAAAATGGGAGCATACAAGATCATAATCTGGATCTAGTTAATTAATACAGGAGGGCAGTGTTCGTGCCAGTCGCATGCTCTAAAATTTTTTTGTTGTTACAAAAATTGTAATTTGCATGAGTGCTAGAGCAGCTCAGAGCCTCAAGAGTAACTAGCCTTCCTCTCCCTTTCTAGGCAATTAAAACTTTGCAGGTAGAACAAGATTTATGGGATGCAAACAGGTATAGAGGTGGGGTAGTTCTTTTTTCATTTGAAAATAATATTAGAAGACAAAACAGGTGCTATTGTGAAGCTAAAAATAAATTATGAAACATAAGAACCTGTGTAGTCTAAGAGTTACAAGATATTGTAAAGCAAATTTTATCATTTATTTCACTAGTGTAGCTTGTGTTTTTCTTTCTTAGACTGTGATAAGAAACACAGCTGTGTTCACTCTTCTCACTCCCCAAGATGGTGTACATGGTAACATTTTAATGAGAGATGAAGAAAGGATGTAGTAATGCTAACCTATTTGTTTTGAAGTATTTATTATATATCTGTTCTAATGGTTCAGTATTAATTTTTAGCTTTTACTAAAGGTATTTAAAGCATTGTTTTGCAACTATTTACAATTTATTGAAACAAACTATTCTTTTACTGACTTTAAAGTTTAAGTGGAAAACACAAGTATCCTATGCACATATGTATATCTATCTCTATCTATATCAGTGGAGTTATTGACACTTCTTTTCCCTTTAAGTATGTGCAGTAGCAGTAAGAAATTGCTTAGAGTGCCAGCAGCATGCGCAGATGAAACCTACTGGAGACACTGTGAAGAACCAAAAAACAATGCAGGGTCTTACAGGAGCAGGAAGGTCTGCGGCAAAGGCAAGTTTGTGGCCACAAAAATTAATTATTACTGTGGACAGAAGGATAAGTGTTTAAATTTGTTACTGGCACCACTGGTATTTTTTATGGAGCTGAACAGCATAAACACTGGAAATCCTGAAGTTATTTTTTCAGGTTATGGATTTAACACTTACATATTTAACCTCATACAGTGAAATAACTCTGTCACAAGAATTTGCCATTTTTTTTTTTTTGTGTGGTTTTCTTTGTCTGTTTGTATTCCTTAAATCTGAAATATATTTCAGATTTTTTTGCTCTGGACACATCAAGTAGGAGGTTTTTCCCCAAATTTTACCGCTTAAAACAAGAACTAAGAAACTATTAAATGCAACAGTATACACTTAGTCATTCTTGGTAGAATGCATTAAGAACTGAATCTGAAGCATTTCTCTTGAACAGAGTCCAGCGGACATTGTAACTGGTGGAATTTCTCCAATACGAGACCATGACAGACTTCTGCAGGATATGGATATTAATCGACTTCGAGCAGTAGTGTTCAGAGACATAGTGAGTTACAAATATATATATATATTTTTTTATTGCTGTTGGTAGGTTTCTGTATATGTTTGCTGAACACTTACTGTGTGTTACATAGCTTGCTTAAACTGACTTTACAGAAATTGTATAATGTTTACAGTAACTAGGTCTGTGTAATACTCTGCAGCTCTCGTAGTGTTGAGAATTGGATGGAAGGAGAGGTAAAAATCACTGCCTGCCAGTCAGGATCTTTGGTGTGTTCCACCAAATGAGCTGGCTCTCTGGAATTCTACCTAGAGCCTTCAAGACTTTTGTATATTAAGGATGTTGTGTCTAGTGCAAATACATACTATTCATGTGCTACAAGCAGACAAATGACTCAATATTTATAAAGATGTTTGTGAGAAATGACTAACTTTCTGGCTAATTACAAATTAGAGGTGAACTGTGATTCCTTTATTTCCCCTCAGAGGAACTAATTTGTGTGTGTAATACATGTGCCTAGAGTTTTTTGACTTTTTTTTTTGTCTTGAATTGACTAAAAATAACTTTGCCCAATGTCAGCAACTTTGTAGCTGATATTGAGGAAATTGAAATTGATTGCTTGAAAAAAACCTCTGTAAGCAAATTCAGTAGTTATAATTGCCCTGAGTCACGGGTGGCCATGCGCTTGGATGCTAGAAATAATTTTCAGTAACTGGGCTATTTAGCAAGTATAATGATTTACTCAGTGCCTTTTCTTCTAACTAGAATGGTGAAGCATCTTTTTTTAATCTTTATAGTAATTATTGATGGAAACAAGTTTCTTTTATTCTCTACTATGGCATTGGTGTGCAGAAGAATAAGGGAGTAGATCTTTCGTACTAGTGACAATAAAATAAAAATAATCCTAATGACTCAATCTTGAAAATTAATCACATTTTATGTATGCATTATTTTTCTTTTAAAAACCCCATCAGGCACAAACCTGTAATGAACATCAACTGTAATGAAAGTAATGAACAATTCAGCTTTTCTGCTTCTGTGTTAAACTGTATAGAAAAAGTACACTCTAAAAGATCTGTTCTGAAATATGTTTTATCTGAGCTATTTATACCTGCCTCTAAATGTTCTATGCTTGATTTGTATTCAGTTTCTGAAATCACATGGAAAGCATACTAATCACATTTCTACCTGTGTAAGAGGAACTTGGATGGAATTCCAGTTTATTGCCCTAACCACTTAACTGCCATTAGTAGTATTTTCACTACTACATAAACTTTATTTGAGGAGTTCTACAAACATTACAGAAAAAAGTGATAAGAAAAAAGGCAGCATTATTTCACTGAACACAACTTCATTAAGTACATTGAAAACTATCTTGCAGAAATTCAGCTATGAAAAAAAATCTTTTTAATCCTTACCATTGTAGGATACTTTCATCAACCTTACACTGTGCTTGTCTGATGCCAGCCTGTTACTGGGTTGCTTTTCTGTCCCATTTTAAAAGTTAATGATTTTTGTGGGGCTGAGAGATTGTTTTTTGAGCATAACAGATGGGACCTAGCTATATATTTTTTTAATCTATTAAGTCTCATCATTTTCTCCCAGAGTGGCTATTAAAAGTTGGGATGGAGGGAGAGAAGAACTTGCTTACACTGATTGGTCAAATATTCAGTTCCAAAGTGTACTAAGCTTTGGCAGAATTTTTTGATCAGAGCCTAAAGGAAACAGGCAATAGTCAAATCCTTGTCTAGCAGAACTGGCTCTGCAGCTCTTTGCTGTCTTTGACTGGAAGTGACTGACTGCCAGGAAGAGACATTTGGCATAACTCATATTAAGATTTATTTTGAAGTTATTTTAAAAAAATCTCTTAATAAAGTTACACAATAATACAAATGCATGCTTGCTTCTTTTGCTTAACTTCTGCATAATAAAGTCCATCCAGCTGGACAATCTGAAGGTGAAATGAAACCTTAACTCAGGTCCTGGAGTTTGTTCCACTTCAGTTAAAACCTAATAATTTAGAAATGTGTTTTCAGTTTTGTCAAGTATGTTTGCATGGTAGTACTTCACAGCAAATGCTGGTAATATCTTGGTAAATTTGAGGGAAAAGTACAGTAGAGGAAACACCTGTAAATAAATAAAGGGGACCTATTCCCTCCACTAATTTGAAACACATAGTCAAAACAGATAACCTTAATCAAGCTTGGCATATTTATTTGAGGAAAATAAAAAGATTAGTGCCATTTGAATAGAATTGTTATATTCCCTTGCTTTATATATGAGGCAAATTGTGACTAGAGAATAATGTTCTTCCATTGCTAACATAATCAGCTTACTCTCAGTCTGTTTATGGTAGCACTGGGCATACTTTATAGAAAAATAAGCATGCTGCTGAAATTGTAATAGAAAATCTGTGTGTGTGTCCTTTTTTTAACAGGAGGATAGTAAACAGGCTCAGTTTTTGGCTTTGGCTGTGGTATATTTTATTTCTGTGCTGATGGTCTCAAAATACAGAGATATACTGGAACCCCAGAATGAAAGGAGACCACCAAATCATAGCCAGTCATTCAAGGCATCAGAGAATGGAAGTAATGAAACTCCTGCTTCTGCTACAGGTGAATTGTTAGTTATTTGGCCAAACAATATTTTTAGTGTGACTTATGTATCTTAAGTCTGCAGAAGTCCCTTTGAGACTGTATGAAAATATACTCATTCTAACCACTTAAACAACATTATAGTATCTAATCTAATTTGCCTTAGCACTTGTGTGCAGTTTCCATTTATCTGATTTGAGAAGGACGCACAAATTTTTACTATGTAGAGAATGGTTAGTTTCAGTGAAGTAACTAAATATTCATGGATGTTTATCGCAGAAGGACTGCTGCCTCGCTTAAGGTTAAATATACGTAAGCAGAGCTTGGCTGCCTTTTATTTTCACTGTAAGACTGTTTTTTTGGTCTTTTTTCTTTTTTTCTTTTCTTTTTTTTTTTTTTTCTTCAGGCCATCATTTCATTTTTATTCTTTGCGTGTTGTGTCGATACCTTCCATTTCCTTTTTTTAAAAACTTTGAATATTAGAAGCTTTGTTTCTGACTTCCTAGAAATTAAGAAGACTTAAGCTTCCTATTAAGTACTCACTAAGTAGGTAAGAAGGTAAATATGTAGAGCTGTTATTTCACTTGTCACCTGTCGGTGTTACTTTTTTAAAGCAATGTGATGAATGTAGTCCTGTTAATAATGATTTAAAATGTGTTTTCTGTGTTTGTGATGAAAAGTTGTAGAACACCCGTCTACTGCTCTCGGTGCTTCACCTTCAGCCTTCACTGAAGATTTTGAAAGTACAGCACCTGTGCAAAGAAGAGACTCTGGTCTTGGAGAAGAACCAACTTCAGGTCAAGCAAACAACTCAGATACTGTTGTTGAAGAACCTCTGAAAGTCATTCCAGGTCCAGATGCTATCAGTGAGGTACTATGCACACTCTCTTTGGAAGTAAATAAATCTCAGGAGGGCAGGAGTGAGGCAGGAACTAACGACAGTAAGGCTGCAGCTTCTGTGCCAACTGCAAAAAACGTCAATGTGAAGGACATTCTGCGAAGCCTGGTGAGCACACCAGCGGATGGGGCTGCCGTGGATCCTGCTCTTCTGCCAGCAGCCTTCCTTGGAGCTCTGGGTGATGCAGCTGCGGAGCAGCCTGTGCAGTTCCATTCCTTTGACAGGTAATGTAACTCTTGAAATATCTGGGCTAATTAAGCTTGCTCTAAGGATTAGGGGGGGGAAAAAAAAAAAAAAAAAAAAAAAAAAGAAACTTTGCCCTTAGCAGATTGTGTTCAGTGTCATCTATTATTTAATATAATCAAGATAAATTGATTTACAGACACAAACCTTGACATCATTCAAGTTCATCAGGAAGGCATTGTGGTATTTTCTGCAAATCATGGGATGTTATAGGGAGCACCTTTCAGAGCACACTTATGCTTGTCTCAAAGTAAATACTGTGTTCTGCTCATAGATGCTAAACAGGAGAAGATGCTTTGAGGCAGTAGGAGGATGGAGGCCGGGAGAGACTGAATTTTCTTAGCTCTTGTTGTGCCCCTGTGTCCCTGCTGCTGCCCAGCTGCATTTAGGGACTCCCTCTGAAGGCCTCTTCCTGCTCTAAGTGGTCCATAGTGTACAGTTCCAGCCCATGGCACGCGTGTTTTTTTTTTTTTTCGGAAATTCTTATTGTTCGTTATTGAGTAGGAGAGAATTTTAAACACAGAATGACATGTGGACATGTGACAGCTGGAGAGCAGGCACAGAAGAGCATGATGGATTTAGGAATTACTTTTTTAGGTATTGCTGATATGAAAAGTGAAGGTATATGCTGTTAATGAAAATCTTACTGATTTGATTTTACTTTTGAACTGATGTGAAGCAGGTTGATTGGGTGAGGTGATGGGGTTCTTACTGTTGTCATACCTGATGTAGGTAGATTATGCCACAAAACCCTATCAGAGGAAACTGATTTAATTTGGTAATGTGCACTAATAAAACCTTGTGCTTCAACAGCTGCCCTTCAGTTGCTTGCAGTTCTATGCTCTTTGTCTGTTCTGCATAGTCACAAAGCCAACCAAATGTGAAAAAATCTTGAATTGCAGTATAAGAATATAAAGCAAATGACTGCAAAGTTAAACTACTTCCCATTTTGCCCCTTTACCTTTCCATTGCTAGACTATCTCAGTGTTTTTTCTTCCTTTTCTCAGCTCCGAAGTGCCAGCCATTTTTAACCACAATTTGGAATATTCTCTTACTTAACCTAGAGATAAAACAACTGTATCAGATACTGAAAGGCAAAGAGCAAGTTGAAGGAATATATAGGCATGTAAAAGGCGTGCTCGAAACTGTGATTGCAGAGCATGGATTAAAGTAGCAGCCAGGAGCCTGCTTGTGAATGGAAGAGCAGAGGGCATGTGAAAAATAGATGCCTTGACTTTTCATTTCCTTATTTTTGTAGGGGTTTCTATAGTTCCCTCAACTGTTTTGCAATGATGACTTGAGGGTATTACTTTCCTATGACTTTCTATGTTTTATAGGTGGGGCTAAATATGTGAAGAAAAGGTCACGAACTAGTATGAAATATTTAGTCCATCAACAGTTATATGTGACCTCTGATATGTCAGCAGCTGTGTGTTTCTACGTGGCTTAATGTTTCATTTCCTTACTTTTGTGGATATATCAGGGAGACAAAAGTGTCCTTAATGGATATATAAGTAAAAGCCTTATCCTTGGTCAATTATAATCTGGTAATGACATGAACAATCTTGCCTCTCTGGTAAATACGTTGATGTATGATAGGGTATTTGCCAACTAGCTAATAAATCAGTTAAGCCAGAAGATGGAATAATGTCTATATATTACTTTAAGTAAAACTGCTGTTTGGTAGAATAGTTTCATGAACACTTGAAAGTGATTGTAACTTTGGTGCAGTTATGCTTAAAATACAAGTTAATGCTCTAAAATAACGTGGAGAAAAATGGGTGAAGGAGTTGTACTAGGAAAAGAAAAGCTGCTTTACAAGAGTTGGAAATAGTAGCTTTTATCTCTGGGGGTATGTAAAAACACTAAGGATACATTGGGAAAGTCTGGAAGAAGAGACTTAAGGATGTACTCTAACTTTCTATGTCTGGTTTGCATTTAATGTATCGTCTGATGACAAACACAAGCTCTGTGTTTGCCATGTAACTACTTTTTTTTAATTTAAAGACACTGTTAAAAGTTGTTCCCATGTAGCAGTTTCACAGTGGGGAATCTCTGGGAATTTCAAAGCATCTCTCTGATCCTGCATTTATCTCAGGAATGTTGTGTCAGAAATCAAAACTCTCCTCATATCTTTGGGATTATCAACTTCCCAGCCATAGCTGGAGAGTATACAGTAACAGCTATGTGAGTGAAACTTTGCTGAAAGGCTGCCAGGTTGCAGGCCTTTGCAAACAACTAGGTGTATGTGTTCGTTCCCATGCCAAAAAACTTCCCCTTATCTTACGTGAAGATGCAATCTCATGATTAGTGGGTGCCAGGGGTTTATCATGATAAAGTTCAAGGCTTGCATTGGCCTTTTCCCAAGATCCATGGGGACTTGAATTAATGGTCCAACTTCAGTGTCCTACAACATTGGTTCTCTTACTTGGTAGTAATCTTTAGTAATCTTTTTTTTTTTTTTTTTTTTTTTTTTTTAAGGCGGGGGTGGAACAGGCAGGGGAAAAGGCAGCAAGTTCTCTTCAGGTAGTTTAATTAAAACCCATAACCTATAATTTGTTGTGTTTATTGTGTAATTTAAAGTAAATACTTGGTCACTTCTGGCTCCTACTGCTCTTTGTGGAAACATCCAACATTCATGCCATTACAAGAAGCTGATGCTGAGGATGCAGAGGAATATGGGCTCTTAAATCATGGTTTTGTGCTGTGGAACTTAAACCTGTAGCTTGCAGAAGAGCCTGTTTATCTTTTTGGATTTGTTTTGTCTGTAAGCAGCTTAGGTTGCCCCTGCCTGTGTTTATGTGTTTGCCGGTCTGTGGCATGTGTGTTCCTTTAAGGACTGAACATCCTATTTCTGCTATATTTCAACAGAATCATTTTGTGCATGGGTAGAATGCTGTTTAGACTTCGCTGATACCGGCTTGGAGTATGAAAAGAATGATCTTATTGTTTACAAGGTGAAGATTACCAGGTATAGACAGAGACAAAATAGGAGAAGGGGGAATTTCTAGGCCAAGGACCAGGTGCATGTGCTGTGATGAGAAGCTCATCACCCTGAAAACTCGTGTTCTGAAGGAGCTGATGAGGCAGTTTCAAGTCTTCTTCCTGTCAAGCTGATTTTAAAGCCTTTACAGAACATTAGAGACGGCCTTTTATTCATTCCATCATCTCTGTGTTTCTTGGTTTTGTTTGTTTTCTTCTTCTGTCTCTCTGATCTCTGGTTTTGAGGGTCTGTTATTCTTCCTTTCTCCTTGCGAGTTTCAAGAGGAGCATAAGTGAATGGGCTCTACTGTCTGCAGGTAATACCCATTGAATGACACTAACATGGCAGGCTGCTTTTCTGCCCCTCAAAATAGAGGTAAAAGTAAGTCTCTGATCCTCCTTATTGGCCTTTTGCTAATTGCATAGCAGCCCTGCAGTGGTTGTCATTCTGGGAACCTGGAGCAAGACTAACTCTGTTGATTTTTGAATTAAAACCCTTATCCCCTAGGGAAACAGGCAAACTGTCAACCTGTGTTGCAGTTCAGTGCTAAAAATGGAATGCTAAGAGTCAAATCCTTATAAATTCTTGTATGTCAAGAGGAATTACTGTTTGTGTACGTATTTTTAAATTATAGTGAGATCATCAGTTTGGCCTGGCCTGTGTCATATAAGGAGTATTTGACTCAAGCCCAAGGAAAATTTCTAACTTGAAATACATTTTAAAATAGTGACAGTCTTGCTAACTTTCAAAAAATAAATACTGAGGAAAAATGTGCTCACATTTTAGTAAGTATTTATAGATATTTTGTTTGCTGCAGTAAAAAAAAATCAGTGGTCTGAAAACATGAAAGCTTTTCAGTAAGTAAATCCTTATAGAATTTGGCAGAATAGGTCATTATTGTGCAAGGCTTTGTCTGCACGGGAAGTCAGCGCTCAGCTCCGTGATCTGTGCTCATCCAGCAGTGAATGATTGTCTGCAACACGGAGGCTTCTTACACTTCAGCATAATTGGGACTAATAATACACTGACCTTCTGGCTGCCATGTGTTTATGCTGGCTAGTTCTTACTGTGCCTGACCCGTGCTTATCAGTTCATAGGCTTGAATTCCCACTTTAAACATTTATAAAAAATTTAAAAAGGAAAATACCCAATATAGTCACATTACTGAGGCACCTAAAAAGTTGTGTTATTTTGTCATAGTACTTGAAATAAGTCTTGAAAATGTTTTTGGTACTGTTTTTCTAGTTTGCAACTGAAAAGTGTAAAGTTAATTGGAATGGTGTGATAGTTTGAATGTAAAGGAATACATTTATTGATGGTTTTCTTTCTTGTGACCAAGTGGTGGTCTTTGGCTCTAACCATATGTGAAGTTGCCTAATGTTCATAATATTCAGAGGGAATTAATGCATGATTACAGATATTCTGAAATATGTTTTTTTTAATGCCTGAAGAAAAATACTGTAATGCCACTTACTTACGAATATTTTATAATCTGTAGCAACACTTAAATTTCTAAGCAATACTTACCAGTTTAGCTACAAAAAAGGGACTTGGTCTTCTCTGTGTACTCTATAAAATGAAATGAAAATGCCCTACAACAGGAGAAAAACTGAAAGCCCATTATTTTGGGTGAGACAAAAATAAGACACTACTGATAAATGTATTGATTTCATGAGTAATATGCTAAATATGCCATTTTTTCACATAATTATTTGCTACTTATTTAAATGATCTTGATTTTTTTTTTTTTTTCCAGACTCCCATATATGTCTCCCAATAGCATTTATTTTATTTACATTAGCATTTAAATAACTTTTGAGAGAGACAGAAAAAGGAATCTTGGAGTCTAACAGCAAATACTTGTATTTTTTTAACACAGTTACATTTCCATGTGACTGTTCAGAGAAAATATCATATTATTCCACAAAGAAGGAACAGCATATTAATTTCAGAATTTAAAGAATTATGACCAATGCCTGGTGCTTCAAAGCTAGTAATTTGGTTTTCAATATATGGCAAATACCAATCTGTATGCAATCACAAAGCATTACTGTGGGGAAAAAAAATTAATGGAAATTCTGAAAATTAATCCTTTAACTGTAATGTTGGTCAGTTGCACTGTTGAAAGGAAAGATTACATATTAGTAAACATTATTCTATAAATAAAACCACAAGCTTAATTATAAATATGTTAAAACACTTCCATGTCTTAGTTCACTGTTCCTGAAATATTTTAAAGATTTTTTGAAGATGGAGATTATGGCAACTGTCCAGGGAAGAGGGAGAGGGGGGGGAGAGAAAAAAAAAATACCTTCAGAATTTGGGGTTTCCTTACATCACATATTTGGATTCTTGAGGACAATTTCTGGCATTTCCTGTGGTTGTATGCCTCAGACTGAGTCTGCTGTTGGGAAGAGAGACCTTTTTTCCCCCACCAGATTTATTTGGTTTAGGTTGAGAAAGTCTGAATCATTTCAACTGGCTACTGATGATCACTTTTTTTTTTTTTTTTTTTTTTAGATCAGAAGTAGAGTTTGGGGTATAGAAAATAGTGTAATAATAGTGAGTGTGTCTTGCTCAAAGTATGGTGGTGACTATATGGAATACATGTGCACATCTGCTAATGCAGTATAGGTTCTTCTGAACTTCATAGCTGGGAATGTGCAATTATTTGTTGACATTCATTGAATCCAAGAGCATTCATGAGTGTGCTGAATCTTTGCACTGCGTGGTTCAGCGGAAGTGCAACCTCCTTTTATGCTCTCAGTATAAAAGGAATGATGACATGTAATTAACAACAACACAATAGCAAATCTACTTTGTAGCTCTTTATTAGCTCTTTATATTCCTGGTGCTTGTAATCTATAACCTTCCTTAAGGGAATGCTAGTGCTGGATACTGAAAACAATAATGGAAGTGTTTAGGCTGTAATCCCTTTTTCATGTCCTTGATGGAAAGTCAGTTACTGAAGATGAGAGTAGTGGCTGTACTTGCATTACCAAAACTCTACAGGCATACAAATGCCCTTAAAAAGCCAAAGGGACCATTGTGGTCATTTACTTGGATTTGCTGCAGCGCAGGAAAAAATAATCTCTAAGTTCTTTACCTGTAATGCACCCCTCTTTGGATAGCTATAGAAGGTCTGGCAACTTGATGAAACTACTCCCTCAGTTCAGCCACACTTAAGCACACTGAAGGTCAATATAAGTTTACAGGGAGGAATGACAATATATAGTATTGTGTCCATATAGCATGGAGAATGGAAGACTTACATTGGGAATTTCCTTTGTGTCTCTAGCTATTGTCAGCTACAGATGAGGAGTGTTAAGGTAACAGTTCCATCTTTGCAGAAGCTTGCTTGCTAACATACAGTTCTGGAATTGTTATTTGCTGTGTAAGAAGCTTCTGTAGTAATTCTGTCCTCTTCTAAAATTCTATCTTGGGTCACTTTTGTATGTTTGCTTCCATATTCTCATTCCAGAGAGGAAGGTCTAAATTATCTAAAATCAGCAGAAGTTTAGCCTTCAGCCATTGCAGCCATTTGTATGTAATATGCTTGAAGTGCAGGGCTGGCCTGCCTGGATGGTTCATAGTTCCCGGGACTCTTAATAGATTCATAGCATTCATAAACATTTAGGTGACAAAGCAGTTCAGATTTGATGATTTGAGAGAACTCTGAATGACCTTAAACCCTGGAGACACAAGATCTTCTAAAGGTAAAGGAGACTGGAAATTTGTTTGCTTTTAAGCCCTCGAGTTAATCCATGTCTTCCAATTTTTAATTAATGTAATAATGTAGGCTAGCTATTGTTTTGAACTGAGACTACTGTATGCACACAATTTCTGTCGCCATGTGGCATGCTTATTTGTGCCTAAGTATTTTCCTGCATCGCCTTTGATGCAATGTAGTTGTTGGTGTGTTATTACCAAAAGGATAATTTTTTCTATAACTTAGTGTGCGAGCAAAGGAGTGTTTCTAGCTCATACATTGAGATTCGCTAGTCTGCACATGAGTAGAGGCACTTTTGTAACGTCCGTACAATTTGGATTAATAATCTTGATCTGTACTTCTTGAGTTGGATAGCTTCATAGTACAAGAACTGCGAGGGAATCCCCTGAGGGAACACTACCCAGACTTCACTACTGGACCCTGAACTTGGGAAAAATGTCCACATGTTTACTACGTGTAAGCTGAGTACCGTGTGCATCTACACCTAGTTCTTAGCAAATTTGCATTCATTTCCTGCACTTGAACACCTTCCTGGTATTCTACCAGAAAAGTAGTCCGTTTCCAGGCAGTGAGTATGTGGTTGTGTGTGTAAAGTATCTTCCTTTTATGCCTGGATAATGAAAAATTGGTATATAAGGCAGAAAGAATTCAAAATATAGTGTAAATATATGATTTTTTTTTAGTCTACTGTTCATGTTTCAAGGAACATGGCATGAACATATGAGCAAAATTCATGGGTTAGGCATGATATTTTAACTTGGGGCTCAGGTGTTGTTGCTCCTATTTTTTTAGTATATAGTTAACATTAGCAGTCACCCTTATAATGATATGACATGTACTGCCTTCAAGTATGGTGGCTGCCTACTCCTGCTGTTAAGAAGGTTGATTTAATCAGTAACATGGTCTAGCTCCTGTGACACGCTTGGAAATGAAGAGAGTCAATGCAGACTTTTTTTTCATTCTAGCAAAAACTATTTTAGAAATATTTGATTATTACTATTGCATCTGAATTTGGGTCAAGTTTCTAAGTTACCTTATTTAGAAAATGAATATTTTAAAGCTATTAAGGGAGTACTTTCAATGTGTAGTTATAGTACTGTCAACAAAAGATGTGATTAAATAAATTGAATGTTGAAGACTTTCGGCTTATGGTTAACGCCAGGTAATTAAAAGTAAGCGCTGCTGTGGGAGCGCATTATATATCAGCTGTACTCTTTACCTCATTAGCTGGGTTTTTGCATGTTTATGGAGCTAACTTGCAATTAAAAATGCCTTTAACGTATGCTTAACAAGGCCTTTTAGGTATTTGGAATAAAGTACTACAATTTAATTGAAATTGGTATAGCATAAATAGATGACTTAGTAACACAGGAGATAAATCTCCATGCCTAACTTGACACTCTACATCTTTTTTTCTTGTATAGTTTATAGTGCTGGATATAATGCCTGAAGTTTAACACGTATAAAGAATGGAGATTCTCTCTTCACTCCTAAGATTTTGATTTATTATGTACTTGTAAAACTTGACTGATCAGATGTATTAAAATTCAGGCAGTAGTTATGAAGTTCTGTAAATGTTAGTATGTGCACACTGATACCATTTGATGTGTGTAGACTATCATATACACTTCAATTAAGTCTTCATTTCTATTAAAGTAATATTATGTCTAGGCAATCCTCAATGTTCATTTTAACTAGTATGGTAAATACTTTGGTAAATTTTTCATAAATGTTTGGTAAATAGTTGTCTGAAATTTAAAAGTAAATCTCAGGGAAACTAAGGTTAGAAAACTATTTAAACACATTGTTTGTTCATAATTTTGTAAAAGTGAAATACTAGATATTGTACCATGAATGAGAAGAGAGGAAAGTAGAAAGTGTCTTCTAGGTTAGGATAGATTGCCAAAGGTGATGGTGTAAGACAATAGGACAGGAACAGTACATTTATTGTTGATCCTTTTGCAGGACATAGAAATGCATGTGCTAGATTTGTAAATATGGATCATTACGTGTATACTTTACACAGTATTTACTAACTTTGTCTTCACATAGGAGTGTGGTTGTACAGCCGAAGAAATCAACCATATCCTCTTCTACAGCTGCTATGAGTATTCCTGCAAATGCTGTCAGTGTGGTTTCTTCATTAGATTCAGCCCAGGCCCTAGATTTGGCAGGAGAATCTCCTGGTGAGTTAAGGGTAAATGAAACAACTTAGACCCCAACCCTTCCTCCCTGTTTCCTTTCATGTATAATTTACTCTTGAAGGCAAGATTTTTCCCAGTATTTTATCTGCATATCAAAACAGTGTAAATGAGTAAAATGATTTTTCAAACAGAGTCATTACTTCAGTTCTAATACTGACTAAAATATGTATTTTATGTATATGTGTTTACATATCTGTAAGTCTTGTTATATTAAGAATGTTGATGGTTACTGCAAGCTATATTTCTGGGGGGGAAATGTGTCTTATATTCAAGGAGGATGGTGTTTTACACTTTCTTTTTTACTATTGGAGTATGTGATATAACATATCCTAAATTAATGAGTCGGGGCCTGTGACACCTTTGCATCCTTTATATGCATCTTTGTCATACACTCTCATACAGTGACTTGCAGACCTCAATTTGAAATCCCTGTTTCTAACAGAGACCAGTACCAGATACTTTATAGGAAAATATAAGTGACTTCAAGTTAAACTGAACAAATTATGCAATGATACAACTTGGGTTTGTAACTATAAGAACTTAGCCTTTCTGATGTTTTCTAACAGTTTACCCTTTCAAACATTTCATTATTCCTAGTTTTGATGCTATACATGTAAATAAAAATTAACCTTCTGTTCTGAAGAATTTTATGAGGAAAAAATAATTTTACATTTGATGATAAATTTTGGTGCAGCCTTTTTTATTCTTTTTTCCTCTAACAGAACAAATACACATGCCTGATCTTATTAATGCAATATTTGTCATAATTTCCAAATTACTCAGTGAGTTATTAAAAAGCACTCATACTATATTAATTTGTTTTTAGTAAAAGTGGGATATATTCTTGTGGCTACCTTTTTGTTACTTTTTTTGTTACTTACTTTAAATAACTTACAAATCATAGGGTGTTTGTCCAAGACCTTTTGCCTTACTGTGAAATAGGAATGAAAATTATACAGAAGTGTTTCTAGTAGCTTTAGCCTGACCTCCATTTCAGTTCTGATGCCAGACTAATTGCTCTGGGTAGTTTTTTCAGGGACAACAAAGCTGAGTTTATAAGCAAGTAGTCTTTTGAGTCTTATTATTTCTGGTCTTTCCAGAGGATGTTTAACCTTATATGCTGTGCAAGGCATACTTTTCTACTTAGGCATGTTTAAGTCCCAATTGTTTGCACCCATGAAGTTAAATGTTACTCACATCTAGACTTTGCCCTCAACTGTCCATTTGGGGAAATCATAAATTTTTGTTTTCTGCCTGTGATATCAGAAAGAAAGGCTATTGAAATACAGTCCACTTTCCTTCTGTGCAAAAGGAAAAATACATTTGTCCCTAAAACTACAGGCAGTAGCTCT
Source organism: Nothocercus julius (assembly GCA_013398735.1). NCBI lineage: Eukaryota > Metazoa > Chordata > Aves > Tinamiformes > Tinamidae > Nothocercus > Nothocercus julius. Next base: position 1,130,027 of record VZSV01000024.1, read on the forward strand.
GTACTAATCCAAGGGTCAGTCACCTTTGGATGAAGAAAATCAGTTGTGTTCACAGTACTTTAGGGAAGACCCACTTTGAACAGCTGATGTGTGTGTGTGGTTTTTTTTTTTTTTTTAAATAAAACCTCAAATACTTTGAAATTGTTGATTAAGAGGATTGTTAATGTGTTAAGTTCTTACCTGTTTTCCCAAATTAGATAGAAGCTCATTATTAAATTCCTGAAGTCATTTACTTTGAGTAGGAACAAATCTGATGAAGACTTCAGATTTACTCAATCGTTTAAAAAAGAATAAAATAAGAATATGTGCTTCTGCGCCTGTAAAATGTATAAGAAATCCGCAAAATAAACAATACTGATGTAGTTTTTAACTGTACGACCTTCAGAATGTCTGGGAGCTTTGGCAAAAAATGGACATCTAATCTGAACTGATATGCTTAAAAAGAATCTAATCAGGATTAAAAATAGTAGACATGTTTAGACTGGCAATTTAATTAATTAAAAGAAAAAGAGAAGGGATAAATGAAATCATGCCTTAAGCTGATTAAAATGTGAGACTGTATTTCTTTTCCTGTTCAGTAGAATAATGGCATGGAAACAAAAATCCTGCATAGTTGGAGTAGTTTTTATTTGTGTTGCACACATAAATTGCACACATTTAAACTTAAAATACTTTTGTGTGAAATAACTTTTTGATATGAAAGGACAAGTAGAGTCAAGTTTACTATAACACAAAATGTTTTTGCCAAGTTCAAATCACATGTTCATCCACTAATTTTTTTTGTTTTCATGCAACTGAAGAGAGTCAATACAGCAGCTAGCACTCATTTGATGCCTGTTAGCCTGTTTACTTAGTCAATAAGAAAACAGTGAATTAATTCCTTCTAAAAAACAACAGACTACAGTTTCAATAGCCAATATAAATTGTGGTCCTTTCCACATTTTCAGTCAAGGCTGTGTATGTTGCTTCATTTAAGGAAGCTTTCAGCTCCATTTTTTAACCTCAAAGGGGTTTCTTTAAAGTGGGTTTAATATGCCTTTGTTTGATATGTTTCTAAAACTGATTAAGCAAAGAAGCCTTTGCATGCAATGCTTTACTCTGTAGACTTGAGTCACTTTACTCCAAAGCAGAGATGAAAGCAAGATACGGACATTGAAGGGGGATTAAGCAGCAAGTGACAGTGTTTTGTGTGTACTGTGTATATAAGCATAATTTGTGAATAAATTCTACCTAGTGCATGATTTCTCCTCCACCCACAGCTGTGTTATCAAAATTGCTTGGTTTAGTTAGAACATATGTTGAAGCATTAGGCAGTCTGTCTGATTCCCAAACTTTCCGTTCCCATTTATGTACGCTCAAAATTTATCAATCTGCTTCCCAATATTTTTTCTTAAACCTTGTGCCTTGCCTGTAGCTCAGGGTCTGTGAGTATCTTACCAGATAACCCTTAAGTTTATCCTAAGCTCACAGAGCTTCATATCAAGTGGATGTGACATGCCTTGGCGTGCCATAGGCAAAGTGTTGACAGGCTGGAAAGATAACCATCTAAGCTCACTTGGTTCCTCTGATGCTCTGAAAGAGGGTTAAAACATATTTTTGCCTCAGACAGCATGGCCTTTTTAGCAGAAGAAATTTCTTCACCTTTATTAACTCAATTGGGTATTCTGCAGCCCAAAAAGCTGCTCTTGCTCACAAACCTGCCTCTTGTGGTCTGAACCTGGGGCCTATTTGAAGTGAGGCTGCAAAGGGCGTTCCAAGGGAAATTTGGGGCAGTGCCTGCACTGATCTCTGGGCAACTTTCTAGTTGCAGCCCGGATTGGGCAGCACACTGGGGGTTAGCATGTTGCTGATTGCCAGCATCTGGGTTGCTGGTCTGCTGGAATTGCTAGTCCAGTTGTTGCAAGGTCCTAGAACAATGAACCCCAAACAAGAGGGAGAAAATAAAACCTCTATGGCCTCTGTCGAATCAAGCACTTGTCTGTTATGTAGGATGCTACTGAGCAAAAGAGTCTGGCTTGCTGGTAATTGTCTGAAGAGAGGAAATTAGGTGAGTTGCTTCTTCCATGAAGACACTTACAGGCTGACCATGAGATTTGATGCAGTTGAAGATTTTGAACGTAAGATGTCCAGGACAGGCCATTGGAAAGTCAGGGCTAATATTTAGAAAGGCAAGACTAGTGGAAAGTGGCAGAGCTATTGTGAATATCCTAGTGGGATGGTTTAGTGGAGTTCTTTGAATTTCCTTTGTTTTTCCTTTGAGGCATACAGAGTTGCTAGTAGGGTTTCAACTGCTCCTGTTTTGAAGCATTTTCTGTTTCAATTGTGTCAAGTAATAAACAGGGCTATGTTAGAAGCTGAGGTGAAAAAGGAGGTATTGGGAAAGAACCTGAACATAACCCTTAAAAGGAGAAAATGAATAAGGAGTTTGACTTTACATTCTAGTCATATGTAGGGTTCTAGACCTACATATGGAGAAATGTATTTTTTTTCTCTTTCACTTGCTTGTTTTGCAAGTGATTTTTATAGATAAGTGACCATACCTTGAAGTCTTGCAATAAAGTAAGTTACTGGAAGATGAGCTCAAGTACAAAAAACAAGTGTGAAGTGAGATACTGTCAGTGCAGAAGTCATCCAAGAAATTAGTTGGACTACTGTAAATATTTCAAAGACAACTCCAACTTTACAGCTAGGCTAGTTAGCAAAGTCTAGCAATGTTTTTTTTTATCCCAGTTATTAGTGATATGTAGTGGAAATGGTTTAATACTATTTCGGTATTAAAAAGAAAATGATTTTGAGCAACTTCCCTTTAGAGAGCGCACCATTGTTTCATGAAATCTGGTTTGGTTTAGCTTACAGATGTGTTTATGTAACAGATCCCTTATATTAGCTTGTAAAACCTTTCATTGTAGTCTTTCATAGTACACTTCCAGCTCAGGAAGTGTATTTTCGAATGAGCTCATTATTTTACCAGTTTTTTTTTTTTTTTTTTTACAAAATTAAACAGCTACAGTTATTTAATTCAACTCTTTGTTTTTACCTTATCTCTGTCAAACTACAGTCTAGCGTGTTTTGCATGTGTCTTGCCAGTGTGCTTTGTATAAATATATATGAAAAAGCATAAGGGACTTGCAGAAAGAGTTTCTTTAATAATATTTTATTGCTAGAGACATTATTTGTTTAGACCCTTGGGGACCTTGAATAAACAATAAGCTTTCACTAGAAGGGTGCTAGACAGATGATCTATTTGCATTTTCTTTTATGTTCTTGCAAATGTCTGTAAAACTGTCAGTTTGAAGGAGCCAGTTTATCAGTGAAAGGATAAGGAAGAGATAAGTCAGTTTAGTTCCACATGTTTGAAGTAGCTACTGCACTTACCCACATGTGAGTTGTGGATGAAAATACACTACTGAAATATTTTCATTTTTTATGCTAAATGAAAAAATAACCAAAAAACAAAATGCTTTCAAGTTAAATTCAAAAAAAGTGTTTTCACAAAACAATCACAAAAATCACTATGCACATTAATACCCTCTAAAAAATGGTATAATAGTAAGCCGTGGTAAGTCTGAGTTTCATCCTTTTTGGTAAAATGTATGAGTTTGGAATGTAAACTTAAATGATAAGCACAAATAAATTTGTGTCATAAGTACCCTTACATAATCTACAAATAGAATATCAATTTATAGAGGTACATGTCTTATGCTATGTCAAACTCAAATAGTGGCTTTTCTGCTATTTCTATATTAAAAAGTTGATTTAACTTAAAGCTTCAGCATTTCTAGGTTTAAACCTAATGTTTGTTACACACGATTTATACACAATCCTAACTTCTAGAAGTCCTATCCTCATCTGTGTTGTCAGTGATGTCCTTTCCTTCCCTCCTATTTATTCCAATGCTGCTACTGTGTATAAAAGAAAAAAAAAACAGTGAAGGTTACCCAGGACTAAGCACCTGTGCTTTTATTGCCTCACATTGGGTGTTATGCCCTTTATTATCCTAACAGATGTTTCCCCTCATTTTTTTCTTAACTTTTTCTTCAAATATTTTACTTGTGACTTAAAAAAATGCATTGAATTATTTTCATCTCATTTAATCTTGAAATGCATCACTGTGGCATCACTGTGCTGCACTGTTAAAAATGATTTTTGATTCTACTATACATTTGATATGGTGGGTTTTCAGTTGTGTGTATTTTTGATGACTTTCTAACATGCTCAATAACTACTGGGTTTCCTGTCACAGATCTTAAATATAATAAAAAGCATGCATTTGTATAACAAGACATTCTGCATGTTGAGAGGGCTTTCTTTAATTTGGAAACTTTGACCTTAATATTTTTTGTCATCCTATGCAGAAGTCAAAATAAGATGTTCATAGTAAATTTATGAAAGGCATAAATGAATTGTATGTACAAAATCATGTCTTACAATGAGAAAAGAGAAAAAAGGCCAGACTTCTCACCATTTTGACTGCATTGGTTTAAATCATTAATTTCAGAAATGTGGCTCCTCTGAATTTGAAATGAAATTTGAGAAAAAAAGCTTTTGTGAAAATATATTCTTTTGGTAACTTGTGTGTTTTGGAGAAGTTTAAAATTTGACAGAAAAAATAGCAGTAGTGTCAGGCATCTGTCCTTTGATGTCTTTTTACAAATCTACCCATTTTAGTCAAGTAGAAAACCTTTGAGAAGTTGCTATTGGCACATTTTGGTAGGCACTTTCAAGATCTTTGCGGCTTATTTCCATAAAGGTTGTATTTCAGTGAGCTTACTCCAAAGTCTGGGATGATGAGGAATTTTTCCTCTGTTTTCATTTCTGAGGAGGGCCTTTGCTAAGGCAGGCATGAGAACTGTGGTGATTAAATCCTTTTCTTTCATGCCTTTTTTTAATTACTTTTTTTTTTTTTCCCCTCATTCTTTCTCCAGCAGCATGGGAATTTCAAACTGGCGAGGTGAGAGGAAAGAGAGTAGGACAGGGCCTTGGCCTGGGAAGAGATAGGATTGCAGATGGCCAGAAGCAATCATGCTCTTGGGAAATGCACAGTAATCTGTCTACTAAGATTCATTCCCTTCTGTAGTTTGGAATGCAATTTAAGATTTGTGAGTTTCACCATTCCTGTCCTGGCAGCAACTATCTATGAAATCTCTGGCTGTCTTGCCTGCTCCCTCCTTGTCATTGGTAATACTACCCATACTGCAATAGGAGGTTGTGTTTCCCTTTATATACTGAATAGCAGAGTTTACTATTTACATATTTACAGATTCCCACCCTGCTGATGAGACTAATGTAGTGTCAATTTGACATAACACATTTTCTGTATGTTTTTGTAAGCCTGGGATACATAAGTGACCCAGTCTTCCATATCAACCTTTGAATAATTGATGTGGCCAAGTTAGTAAGTCATAAGTGAGGCTATACCACTGCCATCACAGTAATGGTGCTGACGGTGCAAAGGAGAATATGGTCATAGCTGTCTTAGTGAGAGTCCCTATGTGGCAAAAATGTAAACCAGGCTGTTGAAAGATCTTGGTTATGCGTACTGCATAATTTTGATAGAAATGTGTTTTAGTTTTAGACAGAGAATTAAGGGTTTTCTACTAAGCTACTTAAAATTTGATTAATACTTCTAATAACAAGAAAGGGTATTTTAAAATATTCCCTTGATTTTACATCAGTTTTCAAGTACAGGAATATCAAGGAAGAAAGATATGTTTCAATATGGCACACATGTAAGATTGTAATGTTAAATTTGCTAGAAAAGAATCATAGCTGATAAGGGCAGAAAGTATCACTTCAGTATGACTTCATCCACAATGCACCCTGCAAGCTTCCTTGAATGACTTTAGAGTTGTGTTAGAACAAAAATAAAAAATATTTTTGTGGCACATCTGGTAAATATGGAAGTAAATAGGTAGGAGTTTTACTGGGGGAGTATGGGGGGGGAAGTGTGGAGTTTGCCTAATCTCTCTCTGTTGACAACGACTTCTCAGAAATTGATCTTGAGGTTCTGGTTTCTGGTCCAGTTGTCAATCCTCCAGCATGTTTTCTTATATGATGAGTTTGTTTATTACTTTCTCCTGTAGGGAAAGGATCATCTAATTCAAAATTGCCTGCGGTTCCTGCAGTTTCTTCAGTGCCTGAGGATTCTGCCTCAAATATGAGGTAACTTTCAGTTGAACGCCTGGACAGCTTTGATGCTGTTTTTTTGTTTGTTTGTTTTTTAAGCATATAATTGATATTATTGTCATTATCTACAATTCTACATTATAGTGAAATACTATGATCTGTGTTATAAGGAAATACTAAAGAATATTGCCTTGTTTATGATCAATATCTAATGGAGTGGTGTATGCTGATTTCTATGTTGCTGGGTTTTCATCCTTCCACAAAATCAGGGAAAATAACATTTAGGGGATTGATTCCGTACACCTCAGACAGCATTCTCAAAAACTATTTCTTCTACAGAATTTCAGGAACTGCTTTCTAATCTTGTTAATCATATCTATTTTTATTAGTATTACAGACAGGCTTGAACATGCTTTGGAAAAAGCTGCCCCACTTCTGAGAGAGATTTTTGTGGATTTTGCTCCCTTTCTTTCTCGAACTCTTTTGGGCAGCCATGGTCAGGAGTTGCTGATAGAAGGTACAAGTAAGTATCCAACTAGAAAAATATATATTTTTTTGTTTTACTTTGGAGATTCAATGTCTATTTTTAATGCAGGCTTCAATGTAGAGAGTTTCTTCCTGCTTCCTCCCACTTAGTACTGTTTGGATTTCACTGTCTCCGGTTCCTTCAGTCTTACTTCCTGCCAGAGATCATTGGCATTGCTTGCTCCTCTCTGCTGTGCTTTTCCCTGCCTGTGCTGCTTATTTGCTTCTGTCTCTTCTGATAGTTTCCACCATCTCATTAGATAGAGCCAACTCCTGGCAACTGGGTTGCCTCTTCCTTGTTTTTCCAACTCCTGCAGGGAATTATCTCATAGAAGGTAATGTATGAAATATACTGTGAGAGCCTTAAAACTTTGACAATATTTCCTACGTGACAGACTCAATCCTTGACACAAAGATAAGTATAGTGAAGTAAGTACACAGACTGTATTTTGACAGTGAGTTCCTTGGGAAGTATGTCTGTAGGGGCATGTAAACCTGCTTCTGTCTTGCTGGTTTCCATTTGGAGTGCAGTAAGGCAGGTAAGAGAAATTCTTCTCAAAGCTGTCAAACTGTGTGCTGTGGTACTTCTGAGCTGAAGATTCAAGTGCACAACAGTGCTCATGCTCTTCCTAGTGCTGGCTTAAGATGATTGAGCTGTAGTTGTTTTCTTTCAACTGATGGGTTTGCTTTAAATAGACAAAGGGTTTAGGTATGTGATGCAGACGCTAGTAACATAAGTTATAAAAGTTGTGTATGTTGGAATAGTGTGAATTTAGTAAAAAGCGCTTTTTTTGGTCTTTTTCTTAACTTCAGTTGTCATAGAAACCACTTCATGCACTATCTTTTTTTTTTTTTTTTTTGAGTGAATGTTGAAGATTTCATCTAGCTACAACAGTCAGTTGAATTAGGCCCCAACTGTGTTGCAGCTTCCACTACCCCTATGTGTGAAGCTCATGTTTGCTTGACTTGAGGTGGTCATTGACATATGAACAATATTTGCACTTGTAGATACAGTTGCTTCATGGATAATTTTTTAAGATATTTTGAAACCATCTGTTCCTTAGATTAGAAGCAGCACCTTGTATGTAGTGCTGAAATATATATGGGCAACACTGTGCGACATGCAGTCATCATACTGATGACTGTTGATACAAAAAATGAGACTTCTCTTTACTCCACTGAGTTAAAATTGTTTATTAAAGGAATATAACTTGCATGCTCCTCTTGGAGCTTTAAAGGAAAACAAAACAATGACAATTAATGTCTTCTGTAAGATTGAAAAGGATGGGATTCTACTTTTGATTATACACTGGGCATCACTTTAGCTGATAAACATTTTAATGGAAGCTGCCTTTTGAGCAAATTTGTTCCATTTTTTAAATAAAAGAATTTTTTTCTGAAAACTTAATTGCCAGGGAAGTATTCTGTTTAGTTACATTTTCTTGTCTAAACATAACCAAGGGTAATCTGCTTTCAAAGTATGTTGAGTATGATATAGATTATGTACAAAGAGACTGGATGATGAAATACAGTAAAATTATTGGCAGTATTTGGACTGTTCAGACCAAAATAAATACCCCAAACTAATTTTTGGGCCTAACAAATAGATCAGGTATTTTATGCACAAATCCAAAACAAAATGCAAATTACAAGTAATAATACTAGTCAAATTAGTTTGTAAACAATTGAGAATGTATAATGGGTTACTGCTTGCACTTCTGCTAAGGTTTAGTGCAGGGTTAAGGGTCAAAGTACTAATAAGAGTGTTTGGGATGTCTGCTGCCATGAAACAAAATGGAAACTTGATTGATAGCTGGGGGCTGAAAGGAGAACGCGCAGTGGAGAAAGCAAAGGTCATAAAGCCATTTCCCTTCTCTGCATATGTAATGACCCAATCCTTCAAGAAATAACAAAATGTAGATACAGTGGATTAATATAACATATGTTAACCACACTTCTCATCATTTTGAAATGCAAACATTTATGAAACTGTGAATGATAGAGGTAATGTTTTACTCTTAGCTGCATCTTTAGATGCAAGGTTTGGAATTTATGATGTTGTGTGATTTTACTTTGTACTGATAAAGTACAAAATTGAACTGTAAATGGTATGACAATTTCTTCTTTCCTGGATTGTCAAGGTGCTGCAGACAAAATCTATTGCAGTTTAAAATATCTTGTGTTAACAATTGTTAACTTGTAAGTAAACACTTAGGTATAATACTTTTATCCTTTGTAGGTCTTGTGTGCATGAAATCCAGTAGTTCGGTTGTGGAGTTGGTGATGCTGCTTTGCTCTCAGGTGAGGTTTAAGCAACCAGTGTTATCTGAAATTGTTGTCATTGGGCAAAATAGAAGTTATAGTTAAAATATGTTGCTTTAAGATTTTGCAATAAGATTATATACAATGATTTTTTTTATTTTTTTTATAGTAATTGCAACTACTCAGTAAAAGAGAAAAGATACCAAGGGTTTTATGTTACCTAGCTCTTGAGCATTTACATAACCTTGATCTTGGTGTGCTTAAGTAATTCTATGCTGTCATTTTTGTAAGAGAAAATAAGATCAACAAAATATTAAGGTTATGGAAACAGATTGATTTCCTTACCTTGGCATGCTGAATCCTCTGGGATAAGTGGGTTTTTTTTCTTTTTGTAGAGGTTATGAAATGAGTGATAAATACTTTTGAAATCCTGTCATTCTTAATTGATTTGACAAGTACTAAGAATCTGAGAAAAACCCAAGAAAGCAACCCTGATTGTTAGCAGTTTGGAGCTTTCTACATTCCTAAATGCAGAGCAATTTTAAATATTTAAAACTCTAAGAACTGCCCATTCCTGTGGTTAGAGAAAAGCCAGAACTCAAAGAACTAACTTAAAGTTGTAATGAAAGAATTGCATTCACTGTATCAAGCTTTTTGTTTTTCTTACTTTCTTGTGTATAGTTAAATAGAAGAACATTTTTATTGAGCCTGTTCTTAGTGCCTTAAAAACGATACTTTTCTGGTAGTAAATTCCCCTACTTAAAACTTTAAAATAGCCTTTTTTAATGGGAATGGTATTGGTCTAGAGGTCAAGGGTTCTGACCCGTTTCAAAACCTTTGACCTTCATTTACAGCCCTTATGGTTTGCTTGCCTGACGAATAAGGATAATGCAAAATTAATGTTTCTTCACATCGATTTATTCATTTTAGTGCCTATATTGCCAAATTTATTTAGACTGTGCTGATAGATGTTTCATGAATACAAATGAAAGAATCATAGAAGGTGTGAAAAGTCGATAGTCTACATTGTCAATAAAGTGCAATAAGAACAATTACTTCTGGAGATTACACCTAATGGATTTTACAATGAACTAGTGACGAGTAGTTATGTTTTCCAGTGAGCTTATTATTCTTGAATGCATTCAGAACTTACCTAGTTCTCCGTCTTGAGAAAATATCATATATTCACCCTGAGAGGAACTTAATATTTCCTAGGGAACTTTTGCAGTTTAGAGGGGGTTATTTTGCATATTCTGAGACTGTAAGTGGATGTTGCTCATGATTTCTAGAATACGAATTTAACACAGATTTAAAATCTTGCTACTAAGAAATCCATTTTCATATTTTTCTGTTAATATGTTAGAGTAACAGAAATCTAATTGCTAACTATGTGTCTGACATCTTGGTGATATTTACTATATTTAGTTTTCTGTATCTTGGCTTCCTGCTTTAGTAATTAGTCATTGGTCTTTTTTCATCTTTGGTAGGATAATCTAATCTTCTTTAAGATCATGTTGTGCTGTGTACTGTACGTCACTTGTTTGGTTGTGGGAAGTGGAAAGGATAAGGAATAAATGACGTGCTCTAATGCATCTATTTGTCATATGTGTCATAGTGCCACTTAATGCTAATCTAATCAAATAGTGATTGTTTAGCAGTGTTCGTTGCAAAAATTGAGGTTGTTCTTTGTAAAATAGTAGAATTAAACCAATAAAGTCATGAAGACCACAAAATCTTTTTAAAGTTACACAGCAGCTGTACTTTTGCCAGAATATGAAAAATAATGTGAGAAATGAATCTAAAATTAGTTCCAGATGTATACAGATTGTTCTGGGGTGATAATTACATTTTTCACTTCAAATTTTCCTAATTCAAAGAGGTCAGCGTGGCAATCACAGAAGTGATTTATTTTGTTAAGAAGAGAACTGTCTTTTGCTACATGAAAGCTTGAGAAGATATGAAATTGAATTTCAAGCCGACATTTTACAGATACTGGGAGGAGATGGGGTTGAGCTTGATTGATTTTTTTTTTTTTTTTTTTTTCCAAGAACTTATTTTTTTTTTCTAAAAATAATTTAATAATTTTTTTAATTCTTTCTCAGAAGCACAAAATGGAATAGTAGCATCCCACTAATAAATGTGTTTTTCTCAAAAATATGAAAATAAGATTGTTTTTCTGATTAAGAAGAATCAAAGAATATCTTCCTATGAAACAGTGATATCTAGGTTAATATTTTCTTCCTTTTTTTTTTTTTTAACTTAAACTAATTCAGGCACATGGAAAATTACTTTTGTGTTTTAGTTTTCATACAGTGTTAAATGTTTTACACAAGGTAAAAAGAAATAAGTAGGAAACAATACAGACAAAAGGCTTTTTCTAAGCCAAAAACTGTTGTGTTTGGGTAGACATGCTACATATTGAGACGTGTGTGTCTGTGTGTATACTTATGTTTATATAAATCTATCAAAACATAAAGAAATCCTTCATTTAATATTACTGCAAAGTGTTCCTGCTTATTTGACATTAATATCATTTTTGAAAGAATCGACGTTGCATTCAAGGCCACTTTATAAAAGCGTTGTGTTGCTCATCCTAATTCAGCCTGACACACATTCCAATAACACTACCTCCCTTGCAGGGTTTAAAACTAAATTTATGGCTGAGCATTGTGAAGTGCATCATTTAAAAATGGTTTCAACCCAAAACATCTAATAAATAAATAATGTGTATGGCTACTCAGTAGCAGACTTTCCAGACTAGAAATCATTCCATCGGATACTCAACAGTCCACTATCGGAGAGGGCTGTCAGATAAATCTTATAGTAGCTGCATTCATGTCCTGTAAATCACATGTTATTGTCTGAGCCTTCTGCCAGGTCATCTATTCTTTTCCCATTTATCAGAAATGCATACAGTACGCTGAACCTGGAAACACCATTTAGTCTGGCCTGGCATCCTGTCAGGGTAATTAAACCGGCCGAAAGAGTGAAGTCCTGCATCTAATATCCGTTTGAAATGAGTGACCATGGAATATTCAAGATGCACGTGCTGGTGTGAGGCAAGGTCTCTGCATGCTGGAACTGTGGTATAGGCCCCGAATGTAGCATTATCATCCCAAATAACTCTCATGCTATGCCTAAAACTCCAGGGAGAGTGTATGAATGTACCCATGTTTATATGTAAATTAAATATGCTCTTGTATATCTTCACATTTGTCAGATATTTCTCTGATATTTTACTGAAGCAGGAAAACACTGCTCTTTCCTATCTCTTGTTAAGTTTCTTTAAAAACATTTATCCCTTGGCCACATACGAGCCCTGTGTCTTACAGCTGTATCTCCAAGGTGAACAGAAGTACAGAAATAGGTGATTTTTTTTTTTTTTTTTTTTTTTTTTGCCTTCAAATGTTCAGGGCTTGCAGGGCTCTTGAAAAATTCTGTCCTCTTCTTGCTCCAGTAAATCAACTGAACTGGCACGGGGATATGCAGAAAAGATCTAATTAGGATCATCTTAGCAGATTCATCTTTGAGAGCTTTTTTCTATTACATCTAAATTTTGTTGGCCATAAAATAAACTTATGTAACTGACTGAAATACTGCACAGCTTTTGTATAATTTTCTAAAGTAGGTGGAAAGGCCCCCCCACACACCTACCTTTATGATAAAGTCCTGTGATGAAAAATTAATGAATATTGTGATAACTTTGCTGTCCTCACATGGTGCAGGCACTTGCTCTCCTCGGATGGCGCTGCAGGCAGTTGCTTGCTGTCCTCACACAGTGTGCACGCTCTCATGTATAAACCTCCCCAGGCTCCCTGTTCCTCCTTTCTTTTCCTGCTTTGTGTTTCCCTTTGTGTTCAAGGGGATAAGGACACATTCTTGGCAGGTGATGGGATGGATAAAACAAAAACTTGTATTTTAATAAATAAAATATATTGCTATACAACTACATAGATGTGGCTGTTAGATTTATAGTAGTCTTTGATGAAGTGCATCGTTCATGGGGAGCAGAAAGAAGAAAACGTAAACTCTACTCCCCCAAGAATTTTATGTGTGCAGGTGATGGTGTTAGCTCATATGGGCCAGTGGAATAAGGTTACAGCTGAATGTGTCCTGGGTTGTGCTGATAGTTTTTTGCCCCACTCCCCCAGGAGTTAAATGTAAAATATTATAGGGTTTCCTGACTTGTCTGTATATCCTGTGTATCAAAAGCAAAGATTTTATGAGGAAACCACATTTATTCCCTGTATTCCTGTTCTGTTCATCTCAGCATGGTCTAAAATGTAGTAAGCATTCAGATTTCTCAGAGATTTAACTGATGCAAAAGGTGTCTGGTTTTCAGTTTGTTCCTTGCAGAGAGAGCACATCATACTGATGCTCTCTGATCTGCACTGGCTTCTAATTTACTTTAAAATGCAATTTGATGTGATGAATAACTATAGTGCTCACTCAAGTTTTAATTGAATTTGGTCTAGGTTATCTAAAGAGCTGTGCTGCTGTGATACCTTGGCTGGCACCTGAGATCAAGTAAAACATTTGTTTTGATGTTTTAGATATGATGAGGATACATATAGTTTGGTACTCTCTGCATTACAATGTTTTAAATCAAGAAAATGTTTTTGTAAATATTTTGTGTTCTAGTGGCTGAAAATGAGTTTTAAAAGGAGTGATCCTTTAGATCCAGTATCTAGTGACTTTGTATGCTTTGATACAGAAGTCTAGTTTTGTAGGACTTTTTTTTTTTTTTTTTCTCCTGCCTGCCAAATGACACTTTACTGTTTTCAGTGTATGTACTGATTTCCTTTTAAGGTCATTTTGGCACATTCTGTTCTGGATGTATCTTTCTATTTCGTTTTCTATAGCTTACTGAATAGCATAATTCTGGATAAAACTGCATTTTCACATTTCACAATACCTACACATATCAGGAATTGAAAATTTTATCATTTATACTATGTGAACTTCTGCTAAATATTTTTTTTTTCTTTTACTGTTTGTAGCCATTTTGGGATAAAAAAGAAACCTCAGTAATAAATTGCTCTCATGTTAAAACAGATAAAAACATAACTTGATTGGGCAAACTAAAGGAGTTTAGACCTTAACAAATAAAAAACAGAGAAAAAGAGCTTTCTGAAGTCTAACTAAATTGGTAAGTTCAGGGTAGGATGTTGCATAAATCATTCTTGTAGTTTTTTGCTTTCTATTTCTATATTAGTTGGTAGTGTTGAGATGTGTTCGAAGTTTCCTGTTCAGAATAAGGATACTGTATTGAGATGCTCAGAAAAATATTTCACCCATAATAGTGTCAAAGAGATAATATTAATTATTTAATGCTATTTTGAGAATGATTTGAGGAATATCTTCCAACCTAGTTTTCTGTATAGATGGCCTTGCAGTGGAAAGAAATAGAGCATGCAGGGTCATCTTATTCTGCTGCAGATCATTCAGATTTTGAAGCCGCCTCAGGCCTATTTCATACCAATAAGTGATAAAGTGTTTGTTAACCTCACTTTTTATTATTATTATTATGTTAATTTTAAATGTGCAGGCCATAGTAAGAACATTTCTACAGCTATTTTATGACAAATCTCACATGGCCAGTGAAAATTGTTGTATGGCTTGGAAGATTCTTATTCTGTCCTTTTAGGATATTATCAGATGGAAAGTAGTCAGAAAATGCTTGTTGAGTTGTACGTAAGAACTATATCAAGAATTTTACATTATAAACTATTCCTCTTCAAACAATGTTGTTGTTTTTCCTCATATCACATGTACTTTTATCTACAATGTCTTAGTTCTGGAGGATAAAGACTCTGGTCAAAGCTAGGGTGAGTGGAAGACAAATTGCAGAATTGCCAATGGCTGCGCTACCAAAGTGCTGTCCTGGGGTCAAGGAGACTTAAACTTCAGTTAATGTTCCAGGTAATATTTATTATCAGTAAGAGGAATAATCTGTCAAAGAAGAAATTAAACAGATCCTCTCAAAGTAGCTAGTAGTCCAAAGGCTTAAGGACATCTACCCGACGTGCAGGAGACTCCAAATCAAGCTAGTTTTAATTAGGCCTACTTTTGATCCATCAAAAGTGCCCTCTGCAATTTTCAGCCATTTTATTTTAAGGTATTCAATAAAAGCAGCTGCACCTGATGTACCAAGTAGGTATATCAAGCTGCAAACTGAGAGTAATAGTGTGCTGCGAAAGAACCAGTGCTTTTTGTTTTATACTATACAGCTGCTTTCTGAAAAGTAGTTGTAAGCTTTGGAGGTTTGATGCAAAACATCTCCACTATACCTAAAAATATTAGCTCTTAATTTAAAACTGTATTGCTTAGAATTTGTATAATTAATGAATAAATGATTGAAGAGTGGACTATCTAACATAAATGCAAAGCTTGAGGGTGTGATGGGGGAACAGGGCAATCACGTTTCCATGACTGTACAGTGCTGCAGATGTTTAGCACTACGGGGACATAATTTAGCTACAGAAGCAAGACGCTCTGAAGAAAAAAGGCATCCTGTTGCTTCACCAGCACACTAGGACTTAAAAAAACACCACCATTTGAGGTGAGTTTTGTGCAGTGAGAGCACACCCTGTGGCTTGGCAGTCTAGTCAGAAGGATGATACCATGCTGACTTTATAACTAGAGCTTTGAACAGTATTCTCATGGGTGGTAAATGCAAAACAAAGTAATATCAACTGGCACTTAATTCTGGGAGCTCCCTGCTGATTGGGCTCTGCACTGAAATGGGACTCTTCCTGACAGGAAGTCAGTGTCCAAGTGTGGAGACCTCTGAAAATAAAGTGTGCTTTAATTTGACACCCTGCTATTTTACAGCTACTCTGTTTAATTTGAGACTATGGAAGGAGGTTTAGTAGAGGAGAGGGATTATGGAAAGTTCAGAGAATGGCATCACTTTCCTGTAATTTTTATACAGATTACAAATACATGAACATTTTTGTTCACTCATAGAGTAATTTCTCTCTCTCTCTCTCTCTTTTTTTTTTTTTGTCTCCAAGCAAAATTATTTAATAAAATTGAGATGTAGGAAGCAGTGTTGTTTACTGAAAGCTATGACAGGAGAAGCTGTGTGTAGTGATACTGTTAAATTTGTTATAAATGTGTGTGTGCATATATATTAACCTTTGGTCATATTTTTAACTCATCTGTACCTTTTTAACTGCCGTGTGTAATTGGGATAGCATCTTTCTCAAATGTGAGAAATATCTATCTATATATCTTTCTATAAAAGTTTTCAGATAACATCTTTAAGGTTATGAGGTTTTTCAAGCTCATAATTCAGATTATGCAATGAGGTACATTTCTGTTAGTTTAAGATGCTGGAGACTCACGATCCAAAGGCCTCTGAATATTTAAAGATGTTTTTCTACCTAAACAGCTTTTTGTTGTTGTTTGTGGGGTTTTTGTTTGTTTGTTTTGTTTTTTTCTCTTGAGCAAGTTGGTAGGTAAGTACAGGTGAGGATTTGTACTGGGAGGAACAAATTATTTATCGTGCTTATTTTAGGGGCAGGTGAGAATGGAGCCCTGTGAGGTTGGGTGTCACAGAGTTTTGGAAAAATTGTCTGGATTGTCTAAATGGAGGAGGCAGAGGCAGGTTGAGGGGGAGAACGTAGTAAGCAAGTGGCGTGCAATAGAAGAGACGGACAGTAGTCTAGTCACCTTGGGGTTTGGGCGGCTTTTTTTGCTTGTTTGCTTTGAGTTAGCTTCCCCTTTTCGAAATCTTTTCTTAGAAGAGCTGTGTTAAGAGAGAATTACCAAAAGGAATGATGAGATTTGGGTTTTGTAGATCCTGTCTTTGAAGAGTTGGAAGTATTTTTATAGAGTTAAGTCTCATTCATGCAGAGGTGTCTTGATAGTAGGAATCTCACTTGCTATTTGTGTGCATTCATTGTATGATTTTGAGTTAAAACTACTCTAAATTTTGGGAAAGGGATAATATAGAAGGGCTTTCATTTCCAAGATGGTATTCACTGGGTGTATCATTGAGTGCTAATTTATTTAGTTAAAGCTTGCCGACAGTAATGGTGCTGCTTTAGTGGTGGTGATGAATGTTGCTGTCGGTGGGCTCAGTCCGTCACCACTAGTACAGCTTTACAGCAGAGAGCGTGGCAGGAGCTCCTCCTTGCAAGTCTGCCTTGGGAGG
>VZSV01000024.1:1147215-1164652 GCA_013398735.1 Nothocercus julius
AAAAAAAAAAAAAAAAAAAAAAAAAAAAAAAAAAAAAAAAAAAAAGAAAAAGAAAAAAAAAAGCTGCTACCACCACTTGGTAATTCACATCTTTTTCTTTTGTGCCTCTTGTATTGTCCCTTTCCCTCACTTTTGTTTACCTGACTCACTCTTTGGCTTATTTTTGTGCTTCCCATTTCTACATATGTATGGAATTGTTTGGTACTTTGATCTCTCTTCCAGATTTGTCTCTATTCTTTTTCTCGCTACTGCCCTTCATCTCAGTATTGACTGTAGCTGGTGGTTAAAGAGCCCGAAGAGGAAGCTGCAGAGGAAAAGCTGCTGGAGGAACTCGGCCCTGACCCTTAGTGTCGGCATGAGGAGTCATGGCAACAGCCTGCGAGCAGAGGGAGAAGGGGGAGGCCGGCCAGGTGGATTTGCTTCCTCCATCAGGGGCTACAGTCAGTGCTCACACTCTCAGTTTTCCCCTTTCTGCCATTTGATGCTCTACTCTGGAAGGCAGGGGAGTTGGGATTTTAGCAGTGACTTATCTGTCTTTTCTTAATATTACATTGGTTCTGGGGATGTAATTTTACTTACCAAGTCATGTGTTAGATCACTATATACAGCACAAATATTTTTCTTCTACGTATTTGTACTTTTTTTGAAACAAAATATAAAAACTAATTTTAGGAATTCTGGTGATCTACAGTTTGTGTTCTGATATCTGTTGCTGATCATATTGTGCTTCTGTGGTCAGTTATGTTTTCATAAACTAATATGGAAATTCTGATAAAGTGATTTCAGTTGTTGTGTTTACCAAAATCCTATTTTAAAAATTTTTGGTGTCATCATGAGTTACGATGACTGCAGGATTTGTTGCAAGATTTTGTGGATGTGTGTAATGGCTAAACACTGTATGTGCTATAACACTTTATGTACTATGCCTGTCGTAGTACTGCATATTTCATGGTAGATTTCTGCAGTGGGGGCGAAGACAGTAGTCTTGTCACTTCTAAAATAATCTCACAGCATAAAGTGCATTGCCCTGAGAAGCTGCATTTAGTATTTCACTCAACAACCTGGTATGTCAGTATGCATACTAATCCAGCTCTACATGTGTATAATTTATTTTCAAAAACTATAAAAACTTACTGTGGCTTAAACTCAAACTTTAAGCATTGAAATTAAACTCTCATTATAAGGTAATTTAAGGCATTTACCACATAACAACATAATACCAGTTTATAGGAAGCTTTGTTCACATGGAATACCCCAAATGGTTAAACAGCAGGGGACTCTTCTGCTTTTAGTTAAAAAGCTGCTGTTTCTCTATGGCTTATTTACTACTTGTTTAATTCTTAATGTAGTGTGCCATGGAATTGAGCATGCAAAAGTCAGCAAAGAGTTCTGTTTTCTGCGTCTAAGGTTATTACTTGTTGTACAATAATAAAGGCACTATTTTATTGGGTTAGTTGTAATTAACTTCAGCACTAGGCCTTGATATAAATCATTCCTAATCTGTTTTCTTTACATTTTCATTCTTTTTAACTGGTTTAGCATAGTTGCTTTCTGTCGTCCTTTTACATAAGGGCTGGGATTGTAATTGCTTTTTTGAATTAGGCTGTCGGAAGCTAATGTGCGTGCTGATCCAAGAATTGATTAAAGAACACTAATGAATTTCATACAGCACTTTTTATAGATTTGTAATAAATACCATGTAGTAAAAGTTCTATAGGAATGATCTGTTCTACCATTAGAGTTCAATACGGTGTTGTCATGCTATACAGCTGGAAAAATACTTTAGTACAAGAAACTTTGGTTCGTTACCTAGTTAAAATAGTAAACAATTTTGTGGCTATGAATATTGTGAATAAAAAAAAAAAATTCCAGCTCTTCCCCAGAGTATATTTTAGGAGATGAACTACCATTATTATTGCCTTTTTTTTTTTTTTTTCCCCCCTATGTCTTATTGAAGGAAAAATACTTAAACACTTCTGTTTTCCTGGTGTTCTGACCAGTCTTGATGTTTGGTTTCAACTGGACCACGTGGGGGCCCGTTTAACTGGTTTATGGTTTATCAATACTTTGAAGTACTTCACTGCTATTATTAATTATTAGTTAATGGTATAGGCTTGAATTGGTGAAGAACGATTTTTTTTCCTCAGTTTTGCAGCAAATACTGAACAAATGTTTCTTGAATTTCTTATCCTTTTGAGGGACAGCTCATCTCACTCACTGTCTCTACCCACCTTTGTAGTTCATTAGTTAGTTTGTATTTGAGTGTATTTGAGTATTTCCACACCTCAATAACCTTGGTGATATGATTCCAGTTTAAGTAGATGAGAGAGAATTTTTTTTTCAAGTGGAATTTCTACACTAATTCTCCTGTAACGCTTGTTAAAATTTTTAGTACAAAGACTTTATTTGTGCACTGTCACTAACTGATTTTTTGACAAAAAGCAATGTCTTTTTAATGGAATACCAGCAGTAAATACTTTTTTGTTGTAACTGAGTGTGTTTGATAGTTTTAAAGTCTTATAAAAATGATTAGCCCTTTTATATAGTTCTAATGGCAGCCTTGCAAGTTTCCCCTGGAGCAGTCTCTAATGAACAGGCCTCGCTTTTTGCAGTTGGGCTTTTGGATTCCCGAAGGACTTGACTTCAGACCTTGAAGGGCAGCAGCTGCCATTTGTCTTAAGCCTGGAGTTGCCAAACAGACAGACCATGTACTAATAGGACACATTTGTACAGCCTGAGTATGTGGAACCCTGATAGAGGCCTAATGACAATCATCTGTTGAGAGCTTGTAGCTGGCTAGGGTTAGAGTAACTTTTATCACCCTTATTGAAATCAAAACCGTTGTATTGATTAGTGAGCTTGACTTGGTTAGGTTGAGGCTACATCAAAGCTTTCATAGACAAGCTGTTGTTTAGGATGGCATAGCATGCTATTGTGTAGTTTCTGTAAATGCAGACCTATTTGTTCATATTTCTCTCAATAAAAATGTACTAAATTCTTGTGATAGTAGTAAATGTAGTTGCAAGCTATCTTTTTTTTTCCCCCCTGTAATTGTCAGGATTCAGCAACAATGATATACTTCGGTGTGTAAAGGAGCATGTAAAATTCTAATCATGTAATTATTTTTTATCTAAATCCATTTCTGATAATCTCCATTTCTAATAGTTCTTATAGTACTTTTTTATTTTACTTTTTCATTTTTATTTGAGGATTCAGATATGCTTGGATATATACAGAATAAGATTTTCTCCAAATGCTTTTGGGTCATGCTTAGATTGAAATATGTCATATCCTTACATAATTTTGCTGTTTTGGCAGTTACTTATTTTGTGCTAATTTTTCTATTAAAACAGAGCATGGAATTTCTATGCATGATTTTCCATAATTCCATTTCAGGTTTCTCACATTTTTCAATGAAACCTGGCATTCTAACATAGTGTGCTTCAACTCTCTGAAAATTATTTCTGTTTGCAGATATTCTGCTTCACCTGGAGCTTTTATTTTTTATTTTTTATTTTTTTAATTATGAAGAACCTAGCTGAGATAATCTACTTTTAACTAAACGTTCTTTATTGCTGCATTTGTTCATGCTTGTGGTAGATGTGGTGCTGAGAGAGTGGTGACACCAAGTGCAAACACTGCTGAAATGTTCTTGATAGTTTACTTTAGGCACTTAAAGATTAGTGTATCTCTCTATGAGCAAGTTTTTCATGCAGATTTGACCTTTAGTCTAAGATATAATATTTCTCTTAGTCATAAGTTCACATGTTTTCCTGTCCTGCTCCTTAGTACTCTTTTCCTAGTTGTCAGTACAGAAGTCATCCTTCTCATTTATTTCATGATCAAAATAAATTATTGAAAATCCACAAGCTCTATGAGAAGGATGGATTAGCAAAGAATGCAAGTTTTATTTATTTTTTTTTTCTCCTTACATACTAAGGTGAATTTTAAAGGTTAGTTATAGTTCTTAGTTTTGGAATATGTCAGCCTTGTTTAAAAAAGATTTTTAATGAGTTTATTGGGTGAATTAAATAAAGGGTATGTTTATGTATATGTAGCCTTATATGAGATATATAAATAAAATTGGCATTACAGTTTTCTAGTTTAAAATAGAGCAGTCTTCATCTATTGGATGCTTGCCTTTTTTTTAAGCGATTTCTGAAATATGTTTATGTTTCTTAAGGTGGGAAGATAGATATATATATTCAGAGCACACACATGCAAGATCTTCAAACCCCAAACCAAGAAAAATATTTGTCAACCAAATTTTCTTGGCATTTGTTTGAGTTTTGAGGCATTGGAGTGGCTAGGGTTCAAGAATTGCTCTTCTGGGTTAGATTAAGAGACCACCTCTCCTGTCTTCAACTTTAGACACAGAGAAGTACAAGCAGAATAGGACAAGCATATGTGATGTTCCTCCATGAGTATTCTTCCATTGTTTTCACATTAAGGTATTTCCTGAAATGCATGTAGTTTATATATTTTGAGTAAATAGTAGTATTTTTTCCTTTTGTGATCTCTTGTGCAGTCTTCTTTTGATTCTGTTGAACTCCTGCTCATCACAACATCCTTTGGTGTGTTTGAGCCCCTGGTGTATAATCTGCTGACTTAGGAGACAGCTCCACTTCTGTATTTTGAAGCTGACTCCTACTAGCTGCTCCTTGTAAAAGATTTTTGGGCCAGTTCTGGGTAAGGATTGCCTCTGAAAAAGGGTGTTAGGAATAAGCAGGGACCCAACAAGAAATGGAAGAAACAAATGGTGATTTGGTACCTGAAAATGCAGAGTTCAGTATGGATTTTTGGGGGAATTCATGTATTGATGCCATATATGACATACAGCTTATTTTTAAGAAAGGAAAAGTAGGAATCAATTTATACCATATAAGTTGATCTCTATAGTATGAAATCCTTTTAAATATATTTAAAAACTGAAGTAAGTATTCTTGCAGATGTAACT
The DNA here is from genome assembly GCA_013398735.1 of Nothocercus julius. NCBI lineage: Eukaryota > Metazoa > Chordata > Aves > Tinamiformes > Tinamidae > Nothocercus > Nothocercus julius. Next base: position 1,152,173 of record VZSV01000024.1, read on the forward strand.
AAAAAAATAGAACACAATTACTGAGGATTGTTTTGCTAGACTAATTTGATTGCTTTCTTTGGCCAAGATTTATTTCCCAGACGAAGGAAATGTGTAATTTATATGAATTTCTTTGGAGCATTTGGTACTGTCATATGACTAATCATTAGTTGAGATAAATTAGAAAAACAAACCCCCAAACTGTAAAATAGATTAAAAAAAAAAGAAATCTCAAGTGGTGCAACACTAGGTCATAATATAAAGCTGGAGGGAGATTATTAGTTTCTTAAAGTGTGCTTTTAAGACCAGTAATGTTTCCTTTAATGATCTTGGTGTACTCAATGAGAGTGTGTTAATGAAACCTGCTGACGATATGAAGTGGGTACCATCAAGGATTATGATATAACTTTGCTATATATATTAATATTTGTATATATATATATGTGTATATATGTGTGTGTAGATAGAAAAGTTCTTTGTGCTAAAGCTATTGGAAATGCAATATGGAATTGTAATTCAGATCAGACTTCAAGAACCATTTCAGGAAAGGATATAGGACTTGCACTGTATCTAGAGTGTTTATGAAAGGGTTTACAGACTGCATTAACAAGCAGGTGAACTAATAATGAGCTAAGAAATTTATTTTTCAGACAACGTATTTGAACATAATGCAATTTGGGATTTCATATTTGTCTCCTTGCAATACTTATATTTTAATGTAGCTGCTTGTGATTGTGCTTAGTGCTTCTCATTTTTTCCCATTTCACTATATGCTATACATCGACCAAAAGCATTAAAAGGAGATTGTCTCTTGGATGCTAAACATTTATAGGTATAGGAAGTGATGGTCAATTAAGTACAGCTTGTAATAGGTATGAAATAATTGACTTTGTGTTGATCCTTCCTTGGGAAAGTGCTGCAATGTGTCTTGTAGTTATTTAGTTGCATTAGCGGTTGAGTTTGAGGCTTTTAACATGTTTTTCCCTAATGCCTCTGGGAGATGGATAACTAAGATGTTGATATAATAATGCAATATGCATACCGAGTGCAATTGTTTGAGAGGCAGCTTATACTGTGGGGAAATATTGAATGGATCATGAAAGATGGTGACCATTAGGGTTTTTGTTTGTTTGTTTTTCTTTTTTTCTTTTTCTTTTTTTTTTCTTTAGCTGTTAAAACTAGCTTTAGGGTGTGTTCGGCTGTGATTTATGAAATTGTTTAGACTAACACCTTCTTTGATGATGTCTGTGATGTAGGAAAATTATGATGAAAAGTAACATGATAAATGCACTTTCTTTTCACTCTTGGCAACCTCCATCTTCACCAATTAAATTTTCAAGTATTGTAGTGAGTTCTGTTAAAGAGCAGACAGATACTAACATAGAGCAACAGATGGAAGATGTCATAAATAGAAGAAAATTATTGTTGCTTATCTTGAGCTTTCACACATTGAAACTTAGAGAATTATTTTAATTATAGTAAGTTAAATATTTACAGCTTGATTTACATTAAATATACTTTTGAGTATTATGTGCATAGATTATTTTGGTTAGAATGTTAGGATGCAAAAAGTATTTTCTAATAAAAATAAATGCTGCCTAATGCTATTTCAGGCTTTCTGCAGATTAATTTAGTAGTGGTGGCAGTAAGAAAGCACTAGGGGAGAGATGGAGGAAGCATGGTGGGAAAAATACGTGTAACAGGGACATGTCATAAGGAGAGGCAATGACCCTTTTGGCCTCAGGGGAAGAAAAAAGTCATATGTGGAAAAAATATGTAAATGGAACATAGCTGACATGTTTAGAATGTTGCTTGCCTAATAATGCATTATAAACTAGTTATATAAGAAGTAATGAAAAGTATTTATAATTCATGAGGAAATATACACCACAAATTCCAATTAGTCTACTCTTAATTCTAACTGCTTCACAATTGTAATACATGGTTGCAGCTTAAAAGTGCTAAAAGGATGTTGGGCCTGGAACATTTTAAACCTTAAGAAATCAGAGTTGTAATCTCTTTCCTGTGTGCGAAAGCTGGAAATATTTGGGGTGGGCAGGTATGGAGGGGAGGACTGTATCATTTAAAAAAAAAACCAAAACAAAACAACAACAACAACAAAAAAAAAAAAACAAAAAGGCTGTACTGTTGACTTGTGTGTGTGTGTTAGTATGCTGACTGTGGAAGGTAATATAGTTTGCAAAACTGAATGGCTAGGAACCTGCTGTCTTGATGAAGGAATCTAAAACTCCTAAAACTCCTGCATTCAGAAATCTGAAAGTGATTTTAGGAAATACTTGTGGTTTGCCTTTTTTTTTTTTTTTTTTTTTCTTCCTCTTTTGGAGCTGGCAAGGTTTTTAGAACCATATTGATAGAAGTACTGATATGAACGACCACTGGGATTATTTTCTCAAAGCATCCAAAGCTAAAGCAGCTGTCTAAGATGGAAAGCTTTTTTTAAATTGTGTTTTATTAAGAAAGATACTTTAGATTGTAGAAGGAAAACCAAAACGGTTAGCACTGATTTAAGCTAAAAGTTGTATTTGATCTGATCTGTCCCAATTGCTCCACTTTTCTTCCAAAATGCAATGTTCTATGTTGCACCGATTTTTTCACTCTAATAACTTTTTCCTACTGAGAGATTAAAAGTCTTAATTGTGTTTTGTTGGCCCACGCTCCTTTATCCTGAGCTTTCAAAGGGGGAAACAAACCCTAGTGATAGGTTGTCTAGATCAGTAGTTTCCCAGGGTTTTTGTGATAAAATAAGTCTTTAGAGAAGATGTGGCTGTGTGATGCTGGAGAAGATTGCCAGTATATACGCAAAATAAAACTTTGAGCTATCTCCCTCCTTCCTCTCCACAACTTCCCCCCCCCCCCCCCCCCCACCCCCAAAAAAAAAAAAACATCTAAAATAGGAGACTTGCATGACTTGCATGAGTATGGAAGAGTTACTTCAAGCTTTTCCAAGGTTTATTAAGGCAAAGTGCATCTGTGAATCAGAGTAATTTCAGAATTAGTGCATGACAGTGAAAGAAAAGAATGTATCATTTGTAGGATGTTTTTGTATTTTCTTCTCCCTTCCAAAAAATAAATGTAATTTTGAGTGAATGATACTGTTTTGTTTTTTCATGCTGGCATTGCTTTCTTTCTAATTAGCCAATGGTACTTTATAGTTTTTTGTTTGAGGTGGTGTACATTGCCAGAATTGAAAAGAAAATGCATAGCTTTGTAAATGACAGTATTTTTGCCCTTGCTTTTCTTCATTTTATATAACCATTTTTTTTTCCCTCCCCCTCCAGGAGTGGCAGAACTCTATACAAAAGAATGCTGGCCTTGCCTTTATTGAGCTTGTCAATGAGGGAAGGTAAGTCGCAATATTTGATTTCTTCTCTGTTCTAGCTCTGAGAAAGGTGTGTGTCTTTTTTAAAAATATTTTTTCTTTTTCTTATATTGTTAATCCTTAATGTAGTATTTGTGTGTTGTTGTGTGTGTGTTTATCAATTCCTTTGAGTTTTGCAAGCTGAAATTCACCTTCTATTTGTTTAAATACTAATTAGGGCATTTTTCTGAATCTGGATGCCCTTTAGTGCTATTAAATGTTTCACTTATGAGCATGTTGTGGATTTTCTTTTTTCCTGTCCTTGTGCACTGGTTAGCATTGATGCTATAATTTGTATTCAGGTAATCTCTTGAGGAGGGGAATTGATATTTAGAATGCATTTTAACCAGGAATTGGAAGATAAGCCTTTGTCTCAAAAATCAGATTCTGTTTTTTTTTTTCTCATTTATTTATTTTCTATCTACCTCATTAAAATAAAGCTCTTTCATTCTATTTTAAGATATTAAAAATTCTGGTAATGTTACCAATTCGGTTAAATGGTCTATCAATAATGATATGCGGGTGATTTTTTTTTTTTTTTAAACTGGGACTTAGAGAAAATGACAGAGCAGCTGATGAGGCCATGCTCTTTGACTTGTAGTGACTACTCGGAACCATCAATATTTTCTTCATTAGGAATCGATTGTTGAGTCAGACTAAGAGCAATATTTACTTTTCCTAAAGGATTTTTTGAAGATGTCTCAATGAGTTAGCTAAGAAGCATTATAAGAAAAGCCATTCTGTAAACTTAAATTCTGTTAGTAAGTAGGTTAAGCTAGTAAGCATCTCAATAGAAAATCAATTTTACAGGATTAGGATAGTTACTGAATGAAAAATGGAAGATTTTTTTTCTTCCAAGAGCATTGCCAAAATATATCACCTAAACTAAAATATTGCATAAATATCCTTCTAGCATTTTAGGACCACAAAAAATAGCTATTTGAGATTTTTCTTCTAAAATGTGTATATATTTGTCAAGATACACCGAAGAAATGACTGCTTTAATGGTTGTATTGGGGTTTATGGTAGGGGAAACATTGTTCTGAGGCAGAAAAAAACATTCTGCTACTAGTCCTGATCCCCAGGGCCAAGGTGAAGTAACAAGGGTGTTCAGTTACAGAGTTAAGATCTAGCCTGTAGTTGTTTCCTATTATGTGAGGCTGACCTGTCTTGACCTCGCTTATAAAGTGCCTGCTGTAAATTTGGCCCTTGATTAATGTTTTATTAGCACAGATAATGCCAAAATCCCCCACGCATGTAAACCACAATGGAAGGTTGGTCTGAGCGAGATGATTATCATTAACAAATCCGTTACTGAGGCTGAATTGCAGGCGGCATTTCCCCCAGCAGTTACTCTGCTTGTCCAGGTCAAGTTTTCAGAGCGTGTTCCGCCCGCAGAAGTGTTGGGGATTGACCATTTTCTTTGACAAACCTACGCTGCCGATCACGGAGACGGATGAAATCGCTCCCCCAACTCCATCAACATCAATAACTTACGGACTAGCCTTAGCAGAGTGGGTATCTTGGGGACAGAGGAAGCCTTGAAGACTGAGAAGTGTGGTTTTGGTTAGCAGAAAATGCCTAAGTAATTGTTACTTCATTTTGTTCCTAACTCATGCAGCAGGGCTGTTTCAGGAACATAATATCATTACAGCGAGAAGGGATTCAATTCTTAAACTTGCCTCCTTTTATCTAGGTCTTTTCCTCCACTGCTGTTTATAAGGTTCTTTAAAGTTCCTGCTGAATTGGTGATGCTTTAGGATTTTTCAACGTTTGCTAAAATGAAACCATTGTCCCTCATATGGCATGAACTACATTCCAGAGCTACTCTTTTCTTCTCTTTTAACAGGCTTCACATTATTTTCCTTGCATATGCACCTACACTGTACTAAAACATTCCAAATGATTTTTTTTGTGTGTGTGTGTGTTAGTTTTATATTTTTTCCCCCACAACTTTATAATCTTATCAACTCTAAAAGCTCAAAATCTTTAATTGTAACTTTAAAAGGGAATTAGTCAAATGACACTGATGTGAACTTCAACTGCATAGTCATGTAATTTCTTAATTCTTAGTTCTTTCACATATATACTGTATAATCTTTCTAAAAGACAATGTGGTTATAGAGAGGACAGTATTGACTTGCATGAAGTACGAAGAATGTCTGCGGGTACCATAATGAGTGCAGTGTTGGATGAACAGGAAATCAAGGGCTGGAAGAACTGCCTGGAATTTGTGGAATCACAGAATTGCTATTGTCTGCTTATGGAAGAAGGCTTAGTCATCCCATAAGCTTTGTAGAGCAAGATTTTATTCCTGATGTTTATCACTAAATTTTAGACTAGTTTTAAAGATATCAAGTGATGTAGCTTCTTTTAATCCGAAGTGTATTCTGAATATTAGATGGCAAGGACTACATTCATGAATGTTTCGAGAAGAGAAAAATATAGAAGAAATCTAAATCTCTTCTTATAGTTGCTTTCAAAAGTTTTTTTTTTTTTTTTTAAACTCTTATGTGAAAGGTATGAATGTGCCTCTCTACCTCACACCAGGAGAAAGTTTTACATTTAGGCTTGCCATGTTTTGACTAGAATTCCCTGAGCAGAACTGTAAGCAGCAAGTCTGCCTCTGGGACTTAGGAGGTCTCCTGTGTGTGCTGCACTCAGGAGGTGCTGGGCTGAATGCTTGTTTACAAGTCACCAATTCTCCCCGTGTAATTGCTGCAGGGCACTGATGTGCTGCATACACGGTTGTGCGTAGGCTTCCCACGTAGGTCAGGTTCACTGCAGATGTGTAGCAGAATTGATTTCAATGTGCTCAGTCAAATCCTGGAGTTTGAAGACAAAAAAAAAAAAAAAAAAAAAAAAAAACTCTAGGAAGGCAACTAGTATGGGGAGATACAGAACAGTAGGCAGGAGAAAGCTTTGTTCTTTAGGGGAAAACAAAACAAACAAACAAACAAAAAAGCAAACAAAAAAAGAGCTGTCCAGAGAACCAAGAAGGTACTGAATGTGTTAAGTGAAAAGCTAAAGTAGCAGGTACTGGCAAATAGCATTTCTTTGTGTGAAAGGGAATGTGAGCTTAAAAAAACACTATTCTGAATATGAATCTGTTTTTAATAAAAGTGAATAAATATTATTCACTGTTATAATAATGTCTGGGAATACTTTGAAATCTTGTTCCAAATTTGCCAGTACCCACTGCTTTCCAATGTACAGTGCCATGTGTGCAGCAGAGGTATAGACTGCAAAACATTTCTCCTTAACCTGTTCAACTGCTGTCCACTGCCAGGCTCAATTTCAGCCTTTGGACTTGTCTTTTACCCTTGGGTTTGTGCTTTAGGGCAGTGTTTGTTGGAGCTTCAACCCAAGAGCTCAGAGATCGTGACACCAGGTTCCTTCACTGAAGCTCTGCTTTGGGTGGCACTGCTAAGCTCTTGCTGGCAGTCCCTGCTTTTGATGGCTTCCAAACTGTCCGCACACCTATAAATATTTTATCTTTCAGCTTCAAACTAAGCATATTTCATTCTTATGCAGAAGATGGTCAAGTTATTTTTCTGAACTGGAAAAAGCTTTCTTTTACTTCTTCTGGTATAAAAACACATCTTTGATAGACTGTTATTTCCTCTTTTTGACCAGTTAGCAAACAACTCCTTGGCTCTGTGATGGTTAAAACTCTCTCCTGTCGCTTTGATTCATTAGCACATTTAGATGTGAAACATCTCTTATGCTAGACCTTATTTTCTGTATCAGCCAGTGCACTAACGTACTCACGCTTGAGACCAGGCATGACAGTTATTATCCCCTTCGGGGTGATAATGGCTCTGGCATGGCAGGGGTTGAGGGATCAGTCTCCTAAGCATGCCACAGCAATCAGTCTTTCAGGCTTCCAGTTGAAGAGCCTCTTGGACATGCTTGGCTTTAATTTTCTCAAACACACAGTTTCCTTCGTCATCCCGAGGTTTAGATGATGTGTTCAGTCTTGTGTGTTTGTGCATCTGTAAGTGAGCACTGTCAGACTAGTTGCTTTAAAAAAAAACCTCACATAAATATAGTTTGGTTAAAGGAAAACCCCATTAAATTAACAGAATGTGTATATAATTTACATGCCATTGCCACTCTATTTTCAAATCGGGAATCAAAACAAATAAACAAACCCCAAGCATTCACAAGTATATGCAGGGGAACCAAAACCAATGAACTTGGCTTTTTCTGTGGCATTTTTTTAAGGCTAGATCCTCTGTTGTCTAATAAAGAATGAAAACTAATAAAAAATCTACCATATCAGAGGATCAGAGGATTCCCCTCAGGAATCCCCAGGGATTTCCTGGCTTTTTATTTATTTATTTGTTTTTATTTATTTTTTTTAATTTAGGACACTTACAAGGAATCTTTTCTTTAACTGGGTATAAAACTTGACTGTAATGAATATTTTGGATGAAACTTGCCCTTAAAAAACTTGGTTGGAATTATTCATTGAATTAAAAAGTTGCTGGGAGAAGGACAGAAGCAGACAGCTTATGAACAGGGGATTTTTAAAAAGTAAAAATTTATACAACCAGTAATAAAAGGCCTTTCCAGATATAAACAGCTGTAACTGATGGTATTTCCCCAATACATAATATACAGTGGTATAAGAACAGTGATTCTATAATCAAGTATCACTTTGGCATTTTTGTTGAAAGAACTGTGCTAAGACCATTTCAGCATATGTCACCTGCTGTTTCTTTTCTTAAATTGTATATATTACTCTTGACTGGTCATAAATGCAAATATTTTTTAATGCTGAAATAGTTGGCAATCAAAGTAGTTGGCCAAGTACTGTGCACTCTCCTAAGAGCAAATGGGGGACAGATGTGGGCTGCCCTGGTCACTTGTCTTTCCCTCGCAAAGTGCCGTCACTCCCAAGGAATGAATGGTGGAGAATGTGTTGCCATGGGAGCAACTTCTGTGATGGAAAAGAGTTAGAAAAATATGGCTATTAATGAAAAAATGGATGATAACTGACACACTTATGCCTTTGTGCATAATTGACCAAAAAAGGCTCAGAAAAAAAAAAAGATAAATGTAGTCATGTCCAAACTGGAATTGATTACCACCGGTCTGCTTCCCTTATTGCAGCCTCTGTCTTGAACTTTTGGTAATGGAGGACCTGCACTTCAGTCTGGTTCTGTAGGAGAAAGTGTTCTCCACATTTTCTTGCATTTTAACAACCCATTCTATGTAAGTGGTAGATCTTTAAAGGTTTTTTTCTTTTGGTGATTTTTATATATGTATTTTTTTTACTGTCATGTAGGCTTCATAGTAGAAGCAGCCTTGTTAGTGCCTGAATTTGAACCAAATCACAAAAGGTGGTTAGGCTAGACACCAAACAATATCTAAAATGTGCTGAAAAGTTACAGCCTGCATGTAAGTCAGAGATGATTACGTAATTTGAGTTAGGGTTTTCAAAATTACATGGTTTTGAGTGTGTGCACATGTACATGCAAAGCTATTATGTGACATACAGGACTATCTTTAAAACTGTTTTTTATTTCACTGATTTTTGTTTGATCATCTCTGCATGCATTTAAATTGCATCATCTTTGTGTAACTGGAAACATATGAACTATGTTGCAGCTTAATGATTAAGTGTAAGCATTTTGGGAAGAACTGTATCGTAATGGTTAATTATGCTTCAATTATCAGAGATGCTATTAACTTTGTGTATGTGTGTGACAAAGGTAGATCTTGCTTTAGGGAATGAGTCTTTAATTTGCTTGTTCTAGTTTAAAAAAAAAAATACTAACTTTTGAGTGCCTGTGAATTCTTAAATGTGTTTTTGTATAAAATGCTTCTTATATAAAATGTTTTTAAAACATAAATCAGTGCCAGAGTGACAAGATCCTACACTCAGTGTATATTCAGGGATTCTACTATTATAACTATTTTTTTGTTCACATCTGGATATGACTGTATGATAGTTTATTTTTTTAAACTATCATACAGTCATATCCAGATGTGAACAAAATTTCATGTTATTTCTTACCAGGCTTTAGTGTGTTTTAAGTAGCTATCTAAAGTCAGAAAATACTGGAGCAGTGTGTCCCCTCCTAGCTGTCTTTTCAGAGAGTTCCTAAAGTTTATCCTGTTGCACATCCAATACAGCTTTTTGGTAACACTGTTTATTATTATTTATTTATTTTTATTTTTTATTTCCTCAGCTATTTTAAAGGGAATAAATGCATTCAAAAGTTTAGGACCTTATGGACTTGCGTTTTTCATGACTGAGCAACATATCTGTAAAGTGTCCTTGTTCAACAAAGCAATGTTTTGGTAGTAGTGGTTCCAACACTTAGCGCATGGAACAATCAGATACCATAAAAGATAGAGTATATCCAATTATAAAACATATCTCCTTTTGAAAGAAGAGAGTCTCTTATATGCTAGGTTTATGACGAGTGCAAGTAGGAAAGCTTACCTTGATCTTCCTTTCCTGGTTATCTCTGAGTTCTCTGAAGCAGCATCTGGAATATTCATAATCGCCCTCTCTGATACTTTGAGAGATTTATCACTAATAGTTGTAAATGTCACTTAAAAAGCTTTTGCTGTATTTTTACTAAAATTGATAATTGTTAGATATCAGAAATATTAACCCAGAATTTATCCTTCTCTGGCTTTTCTTCTACTGCATATTTTTTCTGTTCCTTTTTGTTCCCTCTTATTACCATCTCCTGCTTGCTTGTTGTGTGAAGAAGCTTGAGATTTTCATTTTCATATTCTCATAGCTTTCTTTTCCAGCACAATAAAAATCCAGTTATCTAATCTGTTTGGCTGTGACTCCATCTCTCAATTGTTTAGCACTTCATTCCCGACCTGGCAGAGTATGCAAGTATATATTTAACTTCCATCATGAGATGAGTCCCATTGCTTATTTTTACTGGACTGCTCATCTCTTCAAAGTTGGTCACATGATGAAATATTTTAGTCAAGAAAAAAGTACTTAGGCAAGTAAAGAACAATGTGTTTGAGATCTTGAATATGATGTGCAATGAAGGCAGACAGGTACGCCTGGTGTGCCATAGTCCCTGCTCTTTACACACAGATGCTATGGTCAAAGCACTGTCTATTGTCACTCCAAATAATCCCCTTCTCTTAGTAAGGGTTACAAAAATGTTAATTCAATAACTTTTCAGTAAACAAAGCCAAAACCAAGGTGGGTTTCTCAGGGAGGAGGTATAGATCACCACTTTCAGCAGCATCTTGTAATTAATAGCACTGACAAATTTAGCTGTTGACAGACATGTGAGATTATTAATATGAGAAGGCAGACATTGTGCTTGGGTAAATATACAGCGATTATGAAACTCAAGCAAGAAGAATATTAAACTGAAGTTTCTCTTTCACTTTGACTGCTCATACTCAAAGAAGGTGAGGACCTCAGTCTATTTAAGAGGTCAAAAGTTGTCTTTTCCGTAATTCTTAGTCTTAAAAATTTTTGGCTGCCAAAGTGACAGCAAGTAAATACCTGCAAAGTCACATTTTTAAGAAAACATTATTCATTGCAGAAGACTTTATGTGTGTATATCCATGCATATGTAAACTTCAATTATTTCACTTATATTTCTTAGTGTATGGGAGAGTCATAAATCTTGTCAGTTCTTTAATTGCAAGCTCTTCTTACTCAGCGCTTTTTGGCTAGTAACTTAAGGAAATGAGAAGTGTATAATTATTATTCATCTATCTTTTTCAGTTCTTTTGAATATATTAGCCACTTCCAAAGATATTTACCAGTGAGATAGAACTATCAAGAATAGTTAAGTTCACACATTTCATGAAGATAAACATCTGGGAGAGAAAATAAACCCAAATTAGTTATTCCTTTTAGGAAAGCAAGCAAATGTAAAATTGGATTTTTGCAAGTCAGCTGTGTACTCGGTATGTGTTTGTTTTTATCTAGACGTGCTGGTTTAGTAGGGAATATCATTGGGAAAATGAGAAAGTGTGGGAGACAACTGATCTGTAGGAAAACAAGCTGCTTCTGATACTCAGAAGCTATCTGCTTTTTTACTGGGTAGACTTCTAATCTCTTTTGAGACTGTTGTTTCTCAGGGAATGTAGTTCTTTGCTTGCAACAATTCTGTCATCTTTGCAAATGCACAGTAACTGCTGATGTACAGTCAGTCACATGCTGGATAGTTCACTAGTTACATTTAGTAGATAAAAAGGAATATCTGTGTAATAAATTGGTAAAACAATTATTATATGTTCTGCTTTTTTGAATGTAGCATAGGTGGCCGTTTTAGAGGATGACTGGTATTTTTCCTAGACTGATCGGGTTAGCGAAAGGACTTGGTATTGACAAACCCAACACAAATAGGACGTTGTTCAGTAGTCAATATAAGTTGTTAAATATATCAGTTATTTATGATCTTCATATTTTTTAGAAAGCCCTTAGCTTAATAAAAAATATTTATCTAAATGTCTGCATGTTAGATGAGAATGTGTCACAGGGTACCTTGGAAAAAGATGAGATTCAAATGGTTGGAAACTGCCATGGTGTAAACACTATGAAACTTGGTTCTGCCAAGTTTTTTTTTGATGGTTTATGAGTAGGGATTTATGTTTTGCTGAACTCTGTACCTTATTATTGACTTTTTTTTTTTCCCTCTCAAGCAGTGTTTGAACAGTGTCTTAACTGGTTAATTTTTAAGCTTTGAAAAGGTATAAAATCAAATGATTGCAGTAATGTGGGTTCTGCATGTTCTGGGAAGTGAAAAGTTGTCGCTAGTGTATGCAGAGAAATTAACCAAAGTATAGGTTTGTTGATCAATAGCTAATTCCCACACCTAAAGGAGCTATTTAAAAATGGAAGGAGTGAGAAAAATGAAAACATAGTCCTAGCACATTGGCTTTTATATGGTCTTCCTAAAACAGAGAATGAAGTCTTACATCAAACAATGAATTGTTCATGTTTCTTTTTTGCAAGACTTTATCTACATGGAGACAGTGAATTCAGCCAATTGGTTCATGACCACGTGGTCTCATTAGCTCTTATGCTACAGCTTTCGTAGCCTTGTAGTGCAAGAACCAAGGAACAAAGACCTGTGCTGTCTTCAGGTGTTTTCCTGACTCTGGATATTATA
>VZSV01000024.1:1164762-1178098 GCA_013398735.1 Nothocercus julius
TTTTTTTATTTTTTTTTTTACTGAAGTAGGCTTGTAGGTTGACCATCCTGTCAAACATGGAGATAGACACAGAGGGAACCTTAGTTTAGATAAGTAGTAAGTTCTGGTTCATAAAATTAAAGTTGTCTACATTAGAATTAATTTGCATAATAATCACCCAGGTTTGTAAATAAAGAGTCTCAGTAGATTCAGTGAACTTGTTGAAATGTATTTTGGTTTATACCTGCAAGGCAGGCAAGCGATTTTGTGTTCTGCTGAGCTTCTCTACCTTAGTAACTGAAAGCCTTACAAAAAGTTTATAGTGTAACACTATGTATTTTGAAAAACTAACCAGCAGAGAATATAGTGAATTTATCTGCTGTAACTCTGAGTGATCTTTGAAAATGTGTGCCTCTTGAAACCTTCTAAAACACAGCAGCTCCTGTATAGCCAATTTTAACTTTATGAATCTCAATGTAAATAATTAAAAAGGAATATGTATGAATGTTTTTAGTAACAATATATGAACTCCCAGAATGAATGGGTTATAATTCAATCTGTCAGCTTTGCTGCCATTCATAAATTGCTCAAGCTGTGTGCTTTTAAGGTTTATGAAGGCTTCAGAAATCTCAGATTGAATTAGAGCTTTATTCTGCGCAGAAGTTGAAACAATGTATGTCTTAGCATTTTGTTTGTGAGACTAAGGATGTTTTACAGTCCTGAAAATATTAATTAAATGTATATTTAATGTAGAATCCTGATTTTTACAGTTGATCTTCAGTGAAATTCAGTTTTTCATTTAGCCTTTGTATCAGTTGCATTAGGACATTCATTGTGTATATTTATATGCATAAATTGATTGGTTTTCTTCAACCTGTGTTCTTTGTATGTGACTTTCTTCCATATCTATATGTGTATTTCAAGTAAACCGAATTACTAAAGTGTACATTTGTTTACTAATATTGTTCATGAACTAAACATAAGTCAGTATTACGGAACACAGTTCAAAATATTTGTGTATGTATTACAAGTATTATAAATTATAAGAAGTATTATAAGGAAATTCTTAAAATTTTCTGTCCGTAGGTTACTGAGTCAAACTATGAAGGACCATTTAGTAAGAGTGGCTAATGAAGCAGAGTTTATCTTGAGTAGACAGCGAGCAGAGGATATTCACCGGCATGCTGAATTTGAGGTAAGAAATCAAGTCTCTAAACCCAAAAGCATTAGACCCAAAATGTTTGAGGACTCCAAGGCTGGGATTAGATTTTAATTATGGAATTTAAATCCTGGAAGATGCTTAGCAGTGTCTTTTGGCTCGTCACTATTGCAGCTAACTTTGATGGAGGAACAGGCTGTGTGGGGGAGCTCAGAACTTGTCCGAATCTGCAAACAATAGTTTGAGGGGAAAGAATTGTGCTGTACTGGTGCTCTTCCTTTCCTGGAAGCAGATACCACTGTATGGAGTTAAGCGCTTAGCACCACAGTCAAGATGCAAGTCTGAGGTGGGGGGGAAAAAAATGCTGAAGATGAATTAACAGCCTTGAAAAACAAGAAACAACTTTTCTCTATTTGTATGGTTTGTTTGCTGTTTCACTTAGTCTGTCTCTAAAATCTTCAGTTTTGGATCTCAGCTACTTCATGTAGCTCCTTTCTATGTGCATTAATTATTACATTGTTTAAATAAAAACAAACCTAAATCTCACTAAATTCACTAATATTCTGCTTAAAGAGTACTTAGTCTTTCTTCTGACATGTGATTCTACTTGTGGTTTTGTTTTTATAAAGAAGCATTAAGAGATTGAAGGCACATTTATGTTTAACGGTTTTCTAAACTGTTTTTCTCTTAAATCTTTACTTGAAAAAATACTCCCCAAAGATGAAAGCATATTTGTCTTAGACAGTGCTTATGTTCTAAAGGTCATCTGTGTTGGCCCCAGGATTCAAGCTGTGCGTTGTTTAATAACATATCTGCACTTCATCTAGAGCTAGTTACCCCCTCCTGCAAACAGAGATGTTGTAAGGTATCTACAGTACCATTTTGCAGTGGTGAAATAGCAGGCATGTTTCATTTATTACATCAAGGCTTTGGCGACAGTCCTGTGGAGATGAAAAGTGCGTCTTTTTACTTCATTGCCTGATAATCACTGGAGTGGGACATGCTTGACATCTTTTGCACTGGATTTATGCAGAAGCTCCATGCATGACATGGTGCTATTGATGAGATGAGCAGCTCGCTGTTCTTCTTCAGATGCAGACCGTACATGAAGGTGTGCGCAAGTGTGGGGGACAAGTCTGTGCAAAGTGCAGAGTTGTGTCATGTAAATTCAGGGCATCAGTGGATGAATACAGTTTTTTAGTTGCAACTTTGCTATTATCCTGATCCTTCCTTTTCCAAGCTGTTCACTGTTATCTCTCTGGTTACATCTAAGAACAAATATGTACAGGGAGGTTGTCACAGAGGGAGCTGAGCCAAATGTACTGATTTTGCAATATTCTCGAGCATCAAGAAAGCCTGATGAAGCAATATTGCAGTCATTTCTACTAGGAAAGGAGCAGTGAAGCTCATGATTTTGCACTAGATGGGGAAATGTGAGCACTCCAACTTAAGTCACTCAACTTTAATATTTTCCTGGTGTCCCTGGGATTTACATGCATAGGCCACTTGAACACTTCTGCAAATTTCACCCTGAATTGCATAGCAGAGCTGAAAATCCTGCAGAGCAGTCACACTATGCCTGAATTCTAACAACTAGTTTCATGCTACCACCCAGGCTGTTTTCTGCAAATGACCTTGAAAAATCTGGCGATTTGCACTGTGTCTCAGAGTGATTATTTGTGTAGACTGCTGCAGAGTTGGGCCTATGAGAATAATTGGATTTGGTGCAAGGAGGAGGAGGGAAATTTGTGCTCTAATTGACTTTATTTTGTAATTTATGACAAGAGCACCAATTGCCTTGGATAGATGTCCCTTATATAAATCTCTTCATGTATTTGTGTGTGAATATACATATTTATAGAGTTGAAATATGTAAACCTGCAGGTGTTACAGGCCTGAATTGTTCAAGCATCATCAAGTCTTATCTTTCTAGTAGAGTTTTATTTGGCATTGGATGGCACTGCAAGATTTTGACTCAAATCGCTGATGCCCCATCTGTGACTGTGTGAAGTATTGTGGATGAGTATTCCTCCAGCAATACATGTTTTTGGCTTAAAGATCCACATGAAGAATCAGGAAAATGAGAACCATTCATAAAGCTGAACACTGTGTGTGTGTGTAGAGGAGCAATGAGCAGTGCAACACAATTTTATAAAAAACCTCCAAAATGTTTGGAGAAGAATTCTGCACTTTGTGTCTGAGGAATAGTGGCAATGTTGGTCAAGCATTATATCTGTAAAATGCAATGGCTGTCATAGTTTAGAAACCAACCCGCCTCCTGGGTGCCTCTGTTTTTAAAAGAGTGTGTACCTTTGACAGTCTCTTAACTTCCTTTTTTGATTTTATTCTTTCAATTTCTCATCATCCATAGAAATATAAAGTACTGGTATTCTTATTGCTTGTTTCTGTTGATTAACTGAGAATTTCACATGACTCTGCCTTTACATTTGTTATAAATCATGCTAGGCAGCGAACTTCTCTGCATGATTTCTCTTCAATAATTAAATCTAGCATTTCCAGCTGCTGTAGAATTTGTTGCCCTTTTCTGTTCAGTTATGTTTCTTCATGCGGAAAGCTTAGACTTCCTCACAGTTTTAATGCTTGCTCAGTATCAATTTATAGGCCATAGTTTAGCTGTAATAAACTGAATGTTTTGTTTTATGGCTCATGCTGAAAAACTAATCTTAATGTTAATGTATGTACTGCCTTGACAGAGGTAAGATGCGAGGCTAGGCAAGCATTCCTCTGGTGACTTGGATGTAGCTTCATGGCAGAAAAAATTCAGTGGTTCTGTTAATTCCTAATCCTGTGTATTCTGCACCTTTTCTTCTGTTGGTTTCCTAAGCATTAAATGTTGGAAGACATTATTTTAAATCAGTGGAAGTATCTTAAGAGAACTGCAAATCAGCTGTGACAGAATATCCATAAGTCAAAGGGAATCTCTGAGAGCTCTCAAAAAATTATGAGAAGGTATTTCGTGACTTTGTAATTTCTTTAGATGATAGTTCTATATGTGACAATCATAGTGGGGAAGACAGAAAGGTTTTATACTTGATTGGGTCCCTCCCTGTTCTTTGTCTAATCCCTTACCAGCCCCTGCCCCCTTGTTTTTTAACCATAAAAGTTGCTTTGTCGAAGAACTTGTACTTGTGTCACTAATACACTCATGACTCCTGCAACACTCTTTACACAGAATTGTATTCACATTTAATGGCAATGGCCTTATTTACTTGAACAGAAAATTTTGGAATGGTTTAAATTATGTTGGTCTTCTCTACCAGTGTGGGTTTTCAGGAAAGCATCTGAAATGGGTGTATAAAGATAACAGATGGTGCAAATTGTAGGCTGCCTGTAGTCTGCTTGACAAAGTTATAGTACTTTCCATTGCCATGTTACATTTTTACTATCTCTTACAAGTTATAAATGCCCTTACACAAAAATAATGCCTTTACACATTTCATTATGAGTAGATTTAACTCTATCTCAAATTTCTCTTTTTAAATAAATGCTGCTCTTGGTATTGGCTAGCTTAGGCATTGTAGCACCATCTGTCGGCAGAAGTAAGAAAAAATTACATTTTGGTTTCTAGACATTGTTCAAGGTCCTATGCAATCTGTAAACTTTTAATTAGGGTGCTCAATATCCCCCCCCACACACACACTGGAGACTTAACCAGTTGTGTGCAGCTACAGTATTTTGCAAAGTTCAAAATTAGAAAATTTAAATTTCCCATATTTCTGAGGTGGCAATTTCCAGGATTTTTCATTTCACGTGAGTTGAAGGATACTGAAAAGTTCACTTTTCTCTTGACCATTGCAATATCTTCCTTGCACTCTGGGAAGTGTTGAGCAGGGATAAACTACTGCCTGATGATGAAAGAAAGAATGGATATTTGTATGTTTCCTCTTTCTCTATGCTTTAATAAGCAGGAAAGGAATGGGAGGAGAAGGAATCAGAACTTTCCCAGAATGGTTCAACATCTTTCTTTATACTAGATATAGAGATAGATTATGTAAAGAGACATAACCAAAATGTCAAAATTAGCTTCACTTATATCAGGTAATTCTTTGTGAGCTCTTCTGCTGTTATTTCCCAAATACTCAAATGAATATCTAGTTATTAGGGCATTGCAGAGCTACAGATTCAGAAATAGGAAAAAAAAAATGTCAGTAAGCTTGAAAGAGTTGAACTTTGTTTGGAGCATTCAAAATCCTAAGTCATTTAGGACGTTAAAAGAATCCACTTGGAAAATCCATCTCTCTCATTCTTCTATATTAACAACTTTACTCTTCTGTTTTTCTGTTTCGCAAATAGTATATTGATTTCTCTGTAAATTGTTTAATAAAGATATAAGAATGTGTGTACTCGGTTAGACCAACTAGTTTGGTATCCTGTTTCTGGAGTTGAATAGTTCATGCTTAGGGACTGGTGCAAGAATAGTGCAATTATGTAAAGAAGCTTCCTGAGTTCTTCTAGGTGGCAGGGCTGATGTTTTAGACAAAGCTTAGCATTTTTATGTATTGGATTTCATCTATTATTTTATCGACCATTCACTTTTTTAGCATTTTTCCCCATGTGGTCCTTTTCTTTTTTTTTTTTTTTCTTTTCCTACCCTGAAATACTTAGAAGTATCAGCAAAATTTGTCACCTCCTACACAGCCTTTCCACAGTCGCTTATAAATACATTTAATAACTCAGTGGGATTCACTTAACTGACACTTTTTTTCTAATCTTATTTCTATGTTTTGATCAGTTTTTATTCATATGAAGCATTCCTCTGTGCTCTGCAGCCCACCAAACCTTGAGTGACTTTCTCTGTCATTTAGCATTCAACAGTGGACTTTATCAACACGATCTTTCACGTTTGTGTGCAGTAGAGCAGGACCATTATAAAACCCATGCTGGCTCCTCACAGTTTGTCTTTTCCATTAATTGCTTTTTTTTTTTTTTTTTTTTTTTAATAAACAGAGCTAGCTGCTAATTTGCCTTTAACTTTCAGACTTACTGCTTTGCAGTTCCCTGCAGCGCTCTGGAGTCCATTTGCCTGTTTCGTCTTCCTGGTGTGGAGGCAGGTTGAGCAAGGACACAGGAGCTAATGGCTCAGCTGCTTTCATCCCTCGTCCTCTAGCTCACCTGAGTGAATTCCCGCTGGCCCTAGTAGTTGGTCACTTGTCAACTGTCTTCCCAAACTACTGCTACTTACCTGTACTTCTCTGTGGTGATCCCATCTTCCAAGAGCTTCTTTTATCCTTTGATCATCTATTAGTTGTACAGATACCTTAGCAGATTTACTCTCCTGGTGTGTTTAAAAAATAATTATTACTGCCTTTTATGCCTTTATGCAACTGTTCTTCAAACTCTTTTGGCCTGCTTCCTTTTGTTTTTAAACCTAACATGCCAGAGTTGACATTTTTGTGTATTCCTTGTTTGAACAGACTTTCTTCTTAAAAAATGCCATTTTCCAACAGCCTTACTTTCTCTGCAGTTTAACCATTCCTTGATTTCTTGGTCTTTTTAAAAGCCTTTTGATGGATGGTGTACATAACTCTTTGAACTTCTAATATGGTATCTCTTTATACAGTTTTTGTGTTGTTTATAAATACATTTTCCATGTTTGGCAGCATCTTTTTATGCTTGTGATTTGAAAGCTAAACTAGCTAAAGAATTTCTTGCCTCAAATTAGATGTTCCCATCAGAAACCTTGTTGTTCTCACCTATTCATGCAAAATAAATCAGTAGTGTTTATCTTATTTATTATTCTCATACAGACTTTTGTAGTATCTCATGCAAGGCAGTGATTCTAAAACACTCTGACTAAAGCAATGGACTGTGCACATGGACTGCAGAATTCTGGTGTTAACAAAGCAAACATTGTGTGTGACTGGAGATTTTTTCTAAAATTATTATCCAAATTTTTAAGGACAATGTGAGGAGTTTAACAATAAACTTTGCAGAAAATACACTAGTGTAATAGTGTACAGCTCTTACAGTTTATGATAGATGAGTTTGAGCTCAACAAGAAAGATGTAATATTTAATTAATTCTTACAGTCTGCTGGCAAGGTCACCAAAAAAAAAAAAAAAATCTTTAAGTGGGAAGACTAGAAAGGATGAAATTCACATCATTCTGTAGCAATGTTTTTAGTGACCTAAGGAACATTGCTGTCACTGCCAAAAGAGAGCCACACCTAAACTTGAAAAAAAGAATTTGCATGACTTTAGTATTGAAATGTTAGATTGGTTTTGCTTGAAAGGAGAGCAGGCAAAAAAAAAAAAAAAAAAAAAAAAGCTCTAGAGTTATGGACAAGGAATGAGATAGCCACTGTTTGGCTAGAAATAATTCTAGTACATGAAATAGCTAGTGAAAACTTAACACTTAAGTATCTGAGTGTGTCCTATATATTTGCCGAACTGATGATGCTATTTCTGAGTGATAGACTCTTTCCTATGTACTAGCTCTTTATCATAGTGTATTCACAGTGCTGGACAGATAACTTGGTGCATAACCAAAAGCTCTGAAGGCTCCACAGTTAGATTTTTCAGATCTTAACGGGCTGTGTGCCACATAATAGCCTTCAAGATGTGAAGAGAAAAACCTCATAGATCTCTCAGTGCACTTTTAATCAAAATAAATTCAGAGAATCTTTTTCTCTCTACCATGTAAAAACAAATGCTATCAGGAGTATGTTAAGTAAAAAATAGATCTGCATCAGTATCATACTATTACTAGTGACTTAAGGGGTGGTTTGGAAAGATAGGTCTGGCTATATGTGTTCCTGGCACTACACTTGTGCAGATGAGATAGATCTCTTATCCTCTCCAACAAATTTTAGTTTAAATCAAGAACACTATGAGGAGGTAACACGGAATCATCTAGGACCAGGAAGAGGGAAGGTTAAAAACAGCACAGTTCCAAGCATTAAATCATCAGTGTTGCTGCTCTGAAGATGAAAGTATTGATCTTCAATGTGGAGAGTCTTGTCACAAAGATGAAATGAGCTTTGTGATTCTTTATAATCCTTTCTTACTCCTGTTCTCACAGTAAGAAGACAAAGTGTCTTGTTACTTACTTTAAGTTTTATTATATATGAACTTTTCTATAGAACTTTAGTTCTTTTCTGTTTATTTTATCAGTATATCTAGGCTTTGCTTTGTACAACTTTAAACAGGTGAGGGAATGTCTGGGACACTGAATTCAGCCCTATACTCCAATAACATTTACCTTTCAGACGCTTACCTGTCTTCCTTTTAAAACATCCAAAAATAGATATTCAAAAATAATTTTGTCCTCACTACTACTGCAGCTACTAGACTGAAATTACTTTTCCTGCTTATTTGTAAACTTATAATAATTTCTTGTTAACTATATTCAGAGAATATTTCTTTGTCATTATGTGTTTACTGTCTCTTGGCTTCAGTAGTCTTTTTCAGTATTTTTCTTCTCGTTTTTACTTTTTTCATCTATTACTTAATTACTACATTTCCTAACTTTATTTTCTTAGGCTAAATGAGTTGTATTCCTTTTTATTATTTTAAGGTGAGGTCTCTAAATCCAGTAGTAATTCTGTGTCTGTTCTTGAATGTTTATTTACTACAGGAACATGAATGACCAAGATTACACTTGACCTTGGCACTTGATTAATCCTTTGAGGCTAATATCCTATCTCAAACAAAGGAAACTTGGAGGAGAGTTTATAAAAATGGCAAACATGTAGTAATACTTTCCCAGAATACACTCCTAGCTTTCAGCAGTTTCCAGCTCAGAGACTTCTGAGGCTTACTGTGCCAGAAGTGAAGGTTTTAGTACCCCTGAGGGATTATTTCTCCACTGCCCAAGAAACCTCTGGATCCACATAGAAGTCCTTTGTTGCAATGCTGTATAGCAAAGAGTTTTACTGACATAATTGCAGTTATACTGTCATCTTAGTTTGGTTCTTGTGTTGCAAGCCCTCCCTGATAGCGACTTAAATTGAAGGGGAGATGCAGGTGACAGATGACAGTACTGCTAAGAAAACCCCTTTTTCATTAAACTGTTGTTATTGATAGTATAAAGCTGTTATAATTAATAGCTGACTATTCACGCAAAACACTTGCAGTTGGAGCACCAGCTGGGAGGCTGACTGCCACTGTCTGCTTATAAGGGGAGGGCTGTGCTGACATGCCAGTGGCTTCTAGGATCTTCAGAAAGTCCCTGAGAGTTCTTTGCTTCATCAGGTGTGTTTACAGTCTTGCAATCTTAGTCTGCACAAAGCCACCACCACTGTCCTGCTTGCTATCTGACTTGTGTAGCCTGTTGCTGGAACTGGCAGGCGCTAGTGGAGGGCTACAGGCTCAGCACACCTGTGGTGTATTCTGTAATGGTTAGATTTTTCTGGGTTCAACAAGACTGCTAGACCTTAGAGTTCACCAGATCTTGGGAAGCTTTTGCACACTACCTTCCCAGGACAGGGTTTTTCTTTGTCCTGCTGCTTCCTTGTGACTCTTCATATCCAAACCTTGTAGGTAGGTTTTCTATTGGAAATATAACAGAACTGATAAGGGATTTGGAAGGATTCATATTTAGTAATCATTAGCAAAGAAGGGATAACTGTGTAAAAGCAGGATTTTTTCAAACTGTGAAATAAAAAGAATTGGAGGAATAGCGGAATTCTGTAAAGTCAGGTGATAAAAAGGGTCTTAAGCACATTTGTGTGAGGGGTGCAAGACAAATTAAAAATGCACGATAATTTCTATATTGTTCTCTCTTCACAGTGATTCCTAATACTTCTGTTCTTGCTTTTTTGTGGTTGCTGTTTTACTTAGTTGATATAGAACTATCTAATGTAAAACTAACATCTCATGGTAGCAGAAAGGAGGGAAGATGATGGTGAGCTCTCTCTCCTTCTGCAAGTAGCTGTTCTGATTCTTGTAATTTTTCTAGGCTGCTAAATATTTTGGTTTTCTTTAGTGATGATAGATAGTTGTACCTTCTTGAAATGCAAGGCTTTTGAAATCAAAGTAGTTGGCTAGTGGAGAATTAGCACCTACTGGTGTTGTAAAAGCCGTGATAAAATAAAAAACATAGTTGTGTTGATATTATCTGTACAATAAGCAGTTGGATTGAATATAAAAAAATAAACATAAACATTCTGAAAATTTGTAAATTCAGCACGGAATTCAGCCTTTCTAGTTTTTGTTTTCCTCTGGGAACTTGAAAGTGCAATACCAGTCTCCTTTTTTCCCCCCTTTTCTTTCTTGCAAAAAAAGAATGATGAATCAAA
Source organism: Nothocercus julius (assembly GCA_013398735.1). Lineage (NCBI taxonomy): Eukaryota > Metazoa > Chordata > Aves > Tinamiformes > Tinamidae > Nothocercus > Nothocercus julius. The sequence continues at coordinate 1,175,160 of VZSV01000024.1, forward strand.
CAATTTATAATAGCATGAGTTCCATATAAAATATTTTCAAACAGTCTTTATAATTCCAGAATTACTGGAAACATTTGTGTCTTTAGCTTCTCCCATCAAAGCACAGGGAAGTGAATTATTGAAAAGATAAAAATAAATTTGTTTGCTTTCTGTCAGAGTTCATATCCACAGCCAACCTTGATAGAAGACCAGAATGATTTAGACAAGTTTGCTTTGGAGATTCATAACATATGCTTGCTGGACAGAATTGAGTTATCTCTGCTCTGGAGAGTAAGTTATTGTAGCAGGAGCTGACAGAGATGAAGATAACTGAGGGAAATTCAATTACCTTTTAGTGTTTTCCTTCTAATAGGATTCTTAATGTGAAAAAGATCCTTAGATGATGCGTCTGTGTTGCTTTGTGAGATCTGCTTTGATACCTGCATCCAGAATAAAGTGAACTCTTCTTTTCAGGCCTTCATTAAGGATGAAATATGCATCTGTTTGCTAAATGCGGTGTTAACTTTTGATCCAACATATTGTCATTTGTAGCCCTGATGTATTCGACAGCCTGTTAGCAGTAGCTTTAGATAGTTTCTAAAATACAATTTCTTTTTCAAAAGTATTGCTTTTATGTGAGAAGCTTGTTTAGAACAGGAGTGATGAAAGCTCTCTCAAAACTGCAAAACGCCTATATTTTAGACTCCATTCTCCATGTTTAGTTGCTTTTTATTCAACTTTTCCTGGCTAAAGCATTTGAGCTGCAAATATGGCTAATGATAATCCGATTTCAGGCTCTTCAGCTAAAGTCATCCAACTTGACCGTAGCTGGATTTCATATTGGAAACCTCTGCGGTTATGATGCTGCCAGAGAATACTTGTGCTTGCAGTTTTTAGTATGCAACTATTTTTTGTTACTTGTAAAATTTTTCATTTTCAATGACTGCTGATGTTTGAGAGAGAAAAATATGAGCAATTCTATGAATGTACCACCTATGAATCTGTGACTTATGATTACTACAACTGTATATTTGAAAACATGTGACATACATAGTTATACACATGCAGTGTGCTTTCTTTTACAAATCTCCCCTCCACACATACACACACATTAAACAGCTATATGTATGTGTGTGTAGTTATGTATATAGCCTCCAAAACACTTTGTCTTTAAAACTCTGACATACTTCTTGGAAAATAAAGTTTGCATTTTATCCCCAAGGTTGCACCCCGATATTTCCAGAAAAGAAAAGGAGAGCAATATATATTTCACCTTAAGATATGGAGACATTTCAAAGAGCCCATCAGTATTGTGTGCAGGAATATAAAATTAAGGTTTTCTGTTACGCAGATTTCTTAGTTACATAGATGACCTTTATTTTCCTTTTTGCAGTATTTTGATAAGGAAGTGATGTGTAGGATTGTGTCTACCGTAATACTTTATCTTGGATTGGAATTTTTATTCCAGTTAAGTATTCCATCCTTTAATTGAGAGGGCTCTGTTCTGAATTTGAAAATGTATTTACTGTGCTGAAGCAAGTACATCAATGAGCTGATGGTTGGAAAGAGAAAGTAATTGTTTAAAAAAGGATCTTGCAATGGACTTGAAAGGATCTGTATTTTATAATACATGGATCTTAACCCATCTGAGATCCAGCAAATAAGACAGTGGAAAACAGTAAAGCACTGTAAACCTTTGTAAAGGCAGCTTTTTGTTTCTCAGTAGGCCTATACAACTTTCCAGGTAAGGAAAGGAAAATTGCAATAGCACAAAGTGAATTGCCTTATTTAGGAAAGGGCTTAACACTGCAGTAATCAGAATTCTTAATGAGAACCAAAACGTCCCTTCACATTGCAAATCATGAAGACAGAAGTGGTAGTTAAACTTTTCATCTTAAACTTTCCTGTATTAGCTTTTAAATGGTAATCACTACAATGGACTGCTTCTCTGGGAGGTGGCACCTGTGGTAGTTACAGTTCTGGCTCCTGCATTATTGCAATCTTTTCATTTAAATCAAATGATCAAGAAAATAAAGCAACTGTTATGGAGTATTCTTAGTCCTTGTTCCATATTATCAAGTAAAGGATCTACTTAAAGTTGTCTGAAAGGATGTTTAGACTAGTGTAGTTTGAAAAGAGTCCAATATCTTCCCATACTCTGACTAGTGATAATATTTTAAGTGGGGTCTTTTTATGCTTGCATATCATGCTTACATTAGTTATAATGAGAAATTAAATTACTCCTACCTGAAAATGACAGCCACTTTTCATGGATGGTAGATCTTTTTATGAATAAAAAATTTCAATTAAAAAAAGCCTATCCGTACCTATTTTGAGCTCTATTGAAATTCCAAAATTGCATTGTATAGATGCATGAAAACCCGTCACAAAGAAACAAAACTTTCAAATTCATACTTTAGCTGAAAAGAAATTCAAAAGATAGACCCTCTTAGAGGCAGAGGAAAAATATATAATGTTAATGTTATATAATATAATGTAATATATAATATATAATATATAATATATAATATAATGTAATATATAATATAATGTTACTTTTCATAGTTAGATGCTGTAGGAATTCTAACAGGAGGCTTTAAGCTAAGGCAGAGGTTAATCTGAAGCCAGGATTGTAGCCACCTACATGGTTTCAAAGTAAATGGTTGGGAATGATTTTAAAGAATCACTCATATAAAAGGCCTGCTCATTTACTTCTGGATTTTTTTTTTTTAAATCTTTGCCATGTTTCTCTCCTCTTAGTCAAAATATTCCACTTTTAAAATGCTTGATCGTAGAAAGAATCAGCATCTCAAGAGTCATAGTTTCCCTTAAGATGAAGTAATTTGTAGTGAAAGTTAGAAAGCTGTGCATGAGCAACATTGCACATTTTGTTTTTTTAATAGACTTTTGAATAAAATCCCACATAGTCCTTTTTTTCTCCTCTTCCTCTCACAAATTCT
>VZSV01000024.1:1181772-1186772 GCA_013398735.1 Nothocercus julius
TGCAGATTCTTTTTTTTTTTTTTTTTTTTAATCTTCAAATCTACTGAAAGGCTGGATAAATGTGGCTTGGGAAGCTATAGGTTGCAGAAATGAGAATCCATTGCATTGTGTTCAGTCCATTAAAACAAGAAGAAATAGAAGAGATACTTTGATAAGTGTTCTGCTGGTGTTAACCTTGATGGCTATTATCGGGGGGATGATGCTATATCTATTTCATTGGCTTAAGCTTTTTTCATGCTGAGAGAAATCAATACCTTGAGTCGTTGGATGACAGAGGCATCACTTCAGAATTGACGGTGGCTGTCAGATGTTGTCATTGGTTGACTTTTGTTCGCTGTTGAGGTTTTAAGCTTTCATTTTTCTAAGTCTTATTCAGAGTCTTTGTAAGATTTCCCTGGGTAGCATTTTTTAGTCCAGACTTTAAACCTCGGGTCAGAGGTCAAGTGCAAAGATCTGTGAGAGTGGAGGATGGAGGAGCTCCTTCGTTTACTAAAATATCCTTATTGGATATTTGCATTAACAGCATGACGGTGCATTGTCTTATGGATGACTTCTCTTGCAAAATGACACCCTCTGAGACAGGTTGTTCACGGGGCTTGTAGCTTTTAGCCATGTTAGACAAAGGAACTGGCGTTCCTCAAAGTGGTTAGTGATCTCTAGGCTGAGGTTATAAAAAGAAAGAGGTGCAATGCTGCTTTTAAAAGGATTTGCACTGCTGAACTTGCACGCAGTTTGTATGAAGCACTATGCTGTAATTTTGGAAACAGCAAGGATGCACATCTAGGTGCTACTTGTACTTTCATCTTGATTTGACATTTTTATGCGGATTAAAAACGAAAATCTTGAAAACACTAGATTAATCCTCATCTTCGGTGGAACAGACACAGTGAATAAGCAGGATATACAAATTCACCCTGTCAGTATTCTGCTCTTGTGTTTCTGGAATCTTTCCTGCCTTCAAAATGTATTATATTTCCATAAGTTGCCTTTTGCATGACCTTGTACCCCTTTATAATCACTGTTCCTCAAAGATAAATCTTGAGATAATCTGCCTCTTCAAATAGCCTGCAGTAGTCCATATCGGGAAGGGGAAGCAGGGACGATTTCTGTTCTGCTCTGCAGTAATGGCAAAGAGGAGGTTTCTGTTCCGTGGTGAATGACGGGGAAGACAATCCTGGTCATCTTGGGTGCTCCATGTTGGTGACAGGATTCTGCTTGATAAACTTCCCCTTTGTAAAACTTGAACAGTCGCACAATTACTTCTGTTGTTGTTTTTATTTAGACAACCTGCGGAGTGCATGTATGCAGATATGTTTTTCGTCTTTCAACATTTTGTGCTTCATTGTGGGTGTGACTGAAATGCTCCCACAGTACTTCTGTGTGGTTATTTTTTAATTATGCCTTCTTCCAAAGAGATAACAAAAGTCGTTTCAGGCGAAGCACCCCTGGAAGGAGTGATTTCCAATTTGACTGCATGCGACTGAACATGTATCAGAGCCTGACAAAGCTGTGGCTGCTTTCTCCTCTTACTTGTGAAATATATGCTGTAATGAGCGTGCCAGAGTGGAGAGCCTCTCATGGGGCAGTATTCTGGTTTTATGGGGTTGATGAGTGTGAGAGACTCAATTTTGGTGGAGAATTGCAAATTTCTATTGATATTAAATAATTTTGTTGAAAAGTGAAGACCCATTCACTTCAGTTTTGTAACAGACTCGTTTTATTTTCATGGAAGTTGTCAGGACAATAAAATAGTATTCCTTCCTTTTAATGTCAAACCTAAACTCTGAAAATCTTTGTTGATGTTTAATGAAGGATGCGTTCAAAATTGCATCAAAAACAGACTTTTTTTTATAGAGGTACAAGTTCATTATATCTTTTACAAAACATTCTAGTTTGATTTCCATTTTATCATGTTTTAAGGTCAAATGTGACTTTAATGTTCCATAAAGAGACAGAGATTGATAATGGGGAAAGAATACCCCTCTAATGTGATTTATATCTATGGATTTTATGTCAGATATGAAAAGTTGCTGTTCAAATTGTAAAGGAGGATCCATTAAAGAGCACTTTAAAACATTTTACTACTTAGCTTACCTTAGACACTTGTTTTTAGAATTCTGCCCTTTCAAGCAACTCAAAAATATCAGCTTATCAAACATTTACGAAGTGCTGAAGAGAACTCAAAATCATCATGGGTGCAAAATAGATTAATGTATTGGAAGAGACAGCTGTATTTAAAAAGAGCTATAAAAATCTTGTTTAATGTTGGTAATGTTGGTTATGATTTAGGGATCTTAATTTTTTTTGAGGGGGTGGTAGAATGCTTTGTGTAAGAATACAAAAGCCAATTTTTGATGTCTCTGACTTGGAAAGTCAGCTGCTTGTTCTACACTCCTTCTGGATGACTGTTCATCAGGTGAGCATTGCTCTAAGGTATGGGAAAACTCTAGAGGGAAAAATTACAAGGGAACTTACAAAGATATTTAATATTTTAAATTGAAATGTTATTCATCTGTTGGTATACTACTGCTATCTTATGTCTAGGCAAAGCTGCACAGCCACAAATTCTTTCACTTGCCTTTTTCCTCCCTTTCTTCCTTCGTTCTTTCCTCTCTCCTCCTTTTTCTCTCTGAATTGTGTGTATATGAGTAAAATTTTTAACCACTTGATTTCTATTTGCAACAGTTTTATAATATTTGTATCTCTGTGTGTGTCTACTTATATATTTACATATATATATAGGGGTGTGCGTGTGTATATATATATACACACACGCTAGAGTATTGTTACTATTTTAAATGCAAAAAGTGTTATGACACTGAACTACAATCTAAGCTAAAAAATACTAATGCCTGCATCAGCTGTTCCTCATGAAGAAAAGGCAATTTTTTTTGTTTAGACATTTGTGTCCATTCTACTAACTAGATCATAGAATAATCCAATCATTGACAAAGGCTGGAATGCTTTGTCTGCCGTATGTGATCTGTGGAATTGCCAGATGAAAACTGAAATTAGAAACAGGGTGCGCTGAAATGGGGAAAAGCTTTTATTGTTTCAGCCAGTATTTGAATTTGTTCTGGGTCTTCATGAATGTTGTTTTAGGGTGGGGGAATTCTGAATTTGATGTCGTTTTTTTCAGCTCTTTATTAAAGGAAGCATTTCCCGATCAACAAGAAACAGAAAGATGAGGAAATACTGTGACAGTGAATCTTTCATAGTTTAGATGTTCAGTTCTTGCTTGCTGGAATTAGGTTTTGGGTGCCTTGGAAAACAATGCATGTTTACTCAACAAGTGTAGTGTGCAGCTGAGGAAGTTGCTAGCTCTGCTGTGGTGACCTGCTACCATACTTGATGTAGGCCCCCTGGTGAAGACTCATTCAGTCTTCATGCGTGTGTAATCTTCTGCCTGTCTGAGGGTGTGAACATTTTCCCTTTAGTTTTTGTAGTTGTATATCAATGGAAATAACAGCAAATGGTTGGCTACTCAGATCTGATAGAGAGTCATGAGGGTATACTTTCTTCTGCAGCTCTCTTCTGTGTTTATAGTGCTGTGTGCTTCGTTTGCTGCAAGTTAAAGGTGGTTGTGCCTATGTATTTTGATGTGCAGTCAGGACACTAACCTCTTGGTGTTTACAAAATCTTGAATATGTATGGCATGTGGTTAAAGAACTTAGGACAGGCCGTGATCCTCTACTTGGCTCTGTATATGGATTTACTGTAGGCAGCTGCATGGTTTCTCAGTCCCCAGACCTGTAAAATGGGGATAATTGTTATTTCTCAAGCATTTTATTTAAGTAATTCTAACGCTCTTTAGGTTCCTTTGGATGATATAATTAAAGTGCCTAGTAGTAAAGCCCTTATTTTCTTTCTAGTCACTATGTGCCCAGTATTCAGCAGACAAACGAGAAGAAGAAAAAATGTGTGATCATTTGATAAGAGCAGCCAAGTATCGAGACCACGTGACTGCAACTCAACTAATCCAGAAGATTATCAACATTTTGACAGACAAGCATGGAGCTTGGGGAAGCTCTGCAACAAGGTAAAGGGGTTTTGGGATGTTTCTTTTTACTTTTATGAATTGAGCAGTGCTCTAATTTATTTAAAGTGCATTTATTTAAAGACTAATGTTCTTAAAATTTGCTTTCCTTGTTGTACATTGTGTGGTTCAAGACTGAACCAACATTTAGTACCTTACTTGTTTTCTTTTCTTCCTAAATAATATTTAAAAACATTCCACCAATGTCTCTCTAAGTTAGAGAGAAGTGAGAAGTTTTGTATGAATGACTTAAAGGTGAAAACGGTATCACCAAATTAATTCTTCTTTTGGAATCCTCTCTATTTAGGGTCTTTATATTGACACCTGTTTAATTGTTTGGCACAAGTCATGATTCAAGTTTCAGTTGTGAATCTAAAATACAAGTTCAAGTAGTTATATGGCATCCTTATTTAAGGCTTAAGAGTAACTGGAACATAGTTTGGCCTAACAAGGTTGAATGTACTAGTATCCTGAACTACTGTTTTTGAATGCTGTGGAATGATAAGCATGAGAGAGATACATGAGTAGACAAACTATTTTTGCCAGGCATCTTTAATGTAATTTAAGTTTAATTTAGTTTAATCTTTGAATGTTTCCTGGCAAAAGAAAAGAGCAGAATTACCCGGTACTAATAGTTTATATAATATACAGTAACACAGAATTTTGTGAAGAAAATGTCATAAGTAAAATTAACAACACGTCTGAACATTAGGAGTTGTGGTTAATATGTGGGGCTCCACATTATAAGGTCAAAGTAAGTAAATGTGGTGTTTGTTTAAGAAAAAAAAACTGTTGAGGATGTAAAACAGTGCTGTATTTCAACATTACATGGAAATGGTAGTTGCTTATTTACATGCAATTTTAAAATCACCTTTGCATGACAGTCTCCTAAAAGCAGATTTCTTTTAGGACTTTGCCTGTAATGTTAGTGAATGTATGTAGTGGTTTTATCTTTTGTTTCTAC
>VZSV01000024.1:1191772-1204952 GCA_013398735.1 Nothocercus julius
GAGGCATCAGGCAGCAGTGAAGGCACTTGTGCTTCTGATGTGAACTTGCTCTGACAGTGGCAGAAGAGCTGTAAATGTCAAAGGAATGGAAGAAAAAGAATTTGGAACTGGAAGGCCAAAGTGAGCTGTACGTTTGCATAGACATGATAGCGTGCAGCTGATGGGCATGAAGTGAGAGCAACACAATCAAAGGTAAGGTCCTAGAAGCCACCCCAAAGAACACGGGGAGGGTAAAGGTTTCTAGCAAAGGAGAGCACAGAGTCTTGCTTGAGCAAGAGAAGATTTTCCCATCTAGCTATCCTGACTAATTCTCAGATTGAAAAGGGCTGGTGATGCAGTGGCAGGAGTTTCTCTCCCCACCCTTCGTCCCCTAAAAAATATAGATAGATGTGTGTGTGCGGGGCAGGGGGTGGGATAATGAGGTGTATTTAATTCCCAAATGAAATGAGTTATGCTTAGGGATTTTTAAATATAATATTCTTACCTCTGATACCAGTACAGAAATTACATTTAAAACAAACACACGCTCCCCTTCGGCTGTTAGTATTCTTAGTATTGACGCTAGGCTGTCAAAAAGCCTGGTCATGCTAATGCAAAGAATAAATTGCTTATCAATTCCAATGGGTTGAGGTAAATTAGCAGATGTTTTGCTTGCTGCCTGTACTCAGTAATAAAAGTACCATATACTTTGAAGAATCTCTGAAAATCTTATATATACTGTGCTAGCAAAGTGTACCTAGCAAAGATGAAAGTGGTGCTAGCGAAAGATGTTATGGTGAGAGAGTTAATTACTTTAATAGATTAAAAATAGAAAGTAATGTTAGCCTTTTTTATTAATTTTCTTTTTTCTTTTTTATTCTTTTTCTTTTTTATTAATTTTCTTTTTGCCAATATGGCTAGTAATATAGCTTTTTATATGTGTGACTAACAGAGCTTTGCTTTTGTGGTAATTTTTCATAAGGAGGAATAAGCGAAGTTTGGCAGGTGCTTTATGTCTGGTTACATAGGAAAGGCAGTTCTGTCCCATGCCTTCAGAAGCACCATGCCTGTGTCATCTTGATACTTACACTGGTATAACTTCACTGTATGGATCTCTCTGTACTATACATCAGAAATCAGGAGTCGGAATTTTGTTGCTTAAACTTAAATCAGCTCTCTGGAAAAAATACTGGGGTGTGTTAGGAGGAACGTCTCCAGCAGGTCGAGGGAGGGGATCCTGCCCCTCTACTCAGCCCTGGGGAGGCCACACCTGGAGTCCTGTGTCCAGTTCTGGGCTCCCCAGTACAAGGGGGATGTGGAGCTGCTGGAGAGAGTCCAGCGCAGGGCTACGAGGAGGATCAGGGGCCTGGAACATCTGCCCTGTGAGGAAAGGCTGAGAGAGCTGGGCCTGTTCAGCCTGGAGAAGAGAAGGCTGAGAGGAGACCTGAGCAGTGTCTATCAGTACCTCAAGGGAGGCAGTGAGGAGGACGGGGCAGCCTCTTCTCAGTGGTGGCCACTGATAGGACTAGAGGAAACGGCCACAAACTGAAACACCAAAAGTTCCACAGGAACTTTAGGAAAAATTTCTTGCCAGTGAGGGTGTCAGAGCCCTGGCACAGGCTGCCCAGAGAGGTTGTGGAGTCTCCTGCTCTGGAGACCTTCAAGACCCGCTTGGACGCAGTCCTGAGCCACCTGCTGTAGGTGACCCTGCGTGTGCAGGGGGGTTGGACTGGATGATCTCTAGAGGTCCCTTCCAACCTTAAGCATTCTGTGATTCTAATACCTCTTGCCAGTGTAATTGCACCGGCAGCTGGGGCGACAGGTCGGAATCTGTATGTGTTTCCTTCTCCACTGATGGTGTCCCCAGGACGCTGCCAGACAAGCTGGGGGCGCTGGTCACTCCCCAACACACACATCCACGTGTATGCCAGGACTAACCTGGGCGTCATCTTATGGCACATCTTTGCAGTACAAGAAACTTAAAAGAAAGATCAAAGCGGGGGGTCATGGCCAGACCTAAGGATGTAATATCTTAACAGCTGAGTAGGCTAAGTTTGTCAGAGAGTATAAGAAATGTTCAAGAGCTCTAAAACAGTTTATGAAAAAGTGTGCCTTCAGCCTTCCTGGAATTTATGAATTTTTGTTGTTGTTCAGTGGGACAGGATGATTACTTAGAAATGATACCCTCTGATTTTTTTTTCCTTACTTTGGTTTTAATTAATTACTAAATTATTTTAAAATAATCTGTAATATAAATCAAAAATTTGACAGATTGCAGCAATTAAAATATCGGTATTGAATCTGTCTAATTTTTAATTCCATTTTGCTAATGCTTTCTTTGGTACAAAAGTGATTCGCGCTGCAGCACGGTTTGATCTAGGCAAGTTAAGCCCAGTACTGCAAAGAAGGGCTGAAGTGGTGAATCTAAAAGAAAATGGAAGTGAACCAAACAGAAGTGAGAGGAATCATTACAAAGTCATTTTATGATAACATTTACTTTTCAAGGAATAAACATTGTTGTGGAGATTAACAAGAATAACAGCAGTGACATGTATATGAATAGTTGAACGTACAGTAGAGGTAGTGAAGCTTTCCATATGCTATATGATACTGTTTGCCTCGTGACCCTTTGAACATTGCTGATGTTGATGTTCTCAGAGGTCTGTAAAATAAATAAATCTATTTTCAGAAATTATGTAGCCAATTGAAAAATCTTTTCAGGATTTATAATCTGACCCAGATAATCTTTGTATGAAACTTTTAAGTTACTTAAGCAAAGAGATAAAATTAATCATATATTTTATTTTTATCCATACACATTCTTTGATTTCCTTTCCATAGGCTTGGTAATTTCCAGGCTTTCCACATTTCCCATCTGAAGCTTCAGCCTCAAACTTTTCCCAAAAATAAAGTTTAAAAAAAAAAAAAAAGTGGCACAAGAGTTCTTTTTGCAGTCTGATTATTTTTTTCAACATGCATTTGAAAAATTTGTTAAATATTTTTTGATTGCTGAATAAAATGCATATTATAGTAATACAGAATCACAATAAGGTTTCTCAGAATGCCCAGATTATCTAGAAGTAGATCTTTGCTTCTACTCTGGGGATAACTTAACAGAGGCTGGCCAGTTGCTGATACTACAACTTTCAGATTCAATTATTGCAGCTAATTAGTAGGAAAGATGGAAAAGAAAGTAGCTTCACATTAATTTCTTTTGATTTTGATCAATGAAAAAATAATGTTTATTTAAAAAGAGCAAAAACTTTTAAAATACTTCGATAACTCACTTTTCAAAGAGGTCTAGGTAATAACTAGAAATAGTAGCTCTCAGAGCTGATTTACTTTTTAGTGTTAAAAGAGTTTATAATATCCTAATACCTTTAACCCAGAGTCAGCATGAAGGAATAAAAGGTTGGTCAGCATAGTGAATTACAAAAAGCATCGTGCATCTGTATCAACTCATTTATTCTCCAGAAAGAAATGATCTACTAATCTATACCAGCCTGAATCTTCATTGTTTGTGCATCTTCTGGGTTATCTCTGCGGGATAAGTCTAAAGCACGCAGTGGTAACAGAAGGGCTCACTTAGTACCCTTTTAGATGGCCTTTTCCCCGAGGAGCTGAGCAAATTTTGCGGGGTGTGGGGTTGGTTAAGCTCAGGCAGCGCACGTCTGCTCCTCTGGTTCAAGTTCAAGAAAATTTCCAAATGTGTCTTTTCACTTCTAGTTAGAGGGGGGGAAATGGCAACTACTAAAACTGGTGTCTAGTGTATGTGAGATCTGAGACTCTCATTTTGATGGATTTGAATTTATTAATGGCAAAAAAAAATAAAATCTTTTTCCAGACCTTCTAGAGCTGGTGCATACTGATTATAGCTATCATAAGATTTGGGGGATTTGTTGAGTAAACTGTAAAGCTAGTAGAACAAAATCTTGATGTACCCTATCTGAAGTGAAAATCAGACAACATCCCTGCAGTGGAGCATGGAAGAAACATAAAGAGAATAGAAAGGCAACTGAGTAATTTTTAATATTGTTAGTTACCTTGCAGACTTAGTTTTTATTGGCTATATGCAAAAGTACCCATGAAGTAGAATTCACAAGAGCCTCAGCTTAACTAGAGGTGATTCTATCCAGCATGGGATTTTCTGGTAGCTAAAAGCATGTTTATTCCATTTCAAGGCAGCATGATTGGCGCTATCTCGTTTTTGTTTATTGCATTACAGACATGAGTATTGTCTTACTAACATAGATCTTCTGATGGGTGTCTTCATTGGATGTTGGCTTGCTGCTGTGTTTACTACAAGATAAATATATTTTAAAATGTTTTCTTCTGTTACAATTAAAAAGTTTGTTGTATCTGTTATGAAAATTGGGTTGAAAAATAGACCAGCATAGCACTTGTTTTGTGTCTTTAATTTTAGTGACTTGCCCCCTGCCTAGATGTATCTGAAGAAAGAAGGCTGTAGTACTTTTGCTCTTTGTGCAGTTGTGAGGAGCCAGATGGGCAGAAACTTGGAAAGAAGGGGAAGCTGCTTTTAACTGTCCAAGTCAGGGAAAATCATCTGTTTCTTTACTGTTGATGAGTTTATCTGGGCTGTGCTATTACACTACTGAAAAAATGTTTCTGTACCAGTGGCTAACCATTTTACTGTAAAACCTTAGATGGAACAAAGCAGTTGGCATCTTTGTATGGAAGTACATAGACATTTGTGACTGAAGTCCTAGTTTATTCCTTTGTAATGAAACTGCAGTGCATCTTGTATGTACTAGCCCTGTTCAGTCCCATTTCATTTATGCCAGGTTCAGCATCCTGTGTTTTCACTAGTTTTATTTTGTTTTTCTGTAGCAACTTCAGGTGTCAAAGGAAGAGGCAGACCAAACATTGCATCCTCTCTCAAGTGTATTTATTTATTTATTTATTTTAAAGTAGCGGCCATTTATATACATATATAATTTTAACTGTTCCGTTTTTCCAATTCCCTTTCAAGCGCACTGTGATTAGATAGTTTGCAACTCCCTACCTGGGAAATAAGGAGCTCACTTGCTATTCATAAATCCTAAATTACTGTCTAGTGAAAAAACGTGCTGCATTTCATTGAAACCAGTACAGGCTTTACCATTGTATTGTCATATTCAAGTGAGGTTTTTGGTTTTTTTTTTTGGTCTTTTCTGCTAGAAGGTTGGTGAATGGAGAATCTAATATGTTTTTATCTCATAGTTTTATGTCCTCAGTTGATGTGAAATTAATTATTACATCTATTTCTGTGTTACATTTACTAAGGCAGGTGTTCCCTGTTGCAGGGGGACATATTTTGAAAGTCACTGTTCTCCCTCTTCAAAGCAAAAAGTTATCTATTTTAGCTTAAAAACTGCGAAAGAGTATTTTGTGTTACTCTGTTGCATGCAATATATTCATCACTGTAGTTGGTAAGTCACAGATTTTAGCTAAATTCAAGCTATGGTTAATTTCTTGCTCGCATTTGGTGTTCTCCACCTACCTGTTCCTATTGAATTTCTTTATGCTGTTAATGAAAGGAACAAAATAGAAGGGTGAGCTCATTCTCAGTGAGAAGGTGCTTTCTAATGTGTCGAACAGAGTAGTACATCCAAATGAACAAACACAACCCCCCTGAAAATAAGCTCTGAGCAGAACTCTTCTATGTAAAACTGCTTCTCAGGATACTGGAGGATTTATTTGTTCCATATACCTGTTTAAGAAAGCATTGCTTTTCCAGAATAAGGTCAAGATGAGTCTCTGATCAGTATCTGGCAGGAAAAGGGGAATCTATTTTCAAACTTTTTTTTTTTTTTTTGGAACTCAATTGTTTTTTTGCGAGAACAATATCTGTGGAGTATCGATCGTCTCTGTCCAGTAGTTAGTCAAAGGCTATCTCCTTTGACTAACCCCTTAGCGTGGTGTCATCCTCCTTCATGTGATAGATTGTTACAATCTCAGCCAGTGTAATTACACACTAGCCAAGTGGGTCATTTATTTCGGTACCTTCACCATTTACCCAAAATCTCCTTTATCTTTGGAAGCCAGCTCTTCCTTTTGCAGTAAAAGCAAAATAACGGCACATAAAACATTAGAGTCTAAAACTAAGAGTCTGAAAAATAACTGTAAGACTAACTTTAAAAAACTGTTCTACCTTTTATGAACACCTAATATACTTTTTATCTCTTTTCTTTCCCCTAGTGTCCTAGAGAACAAAAAACACCAACCCAGTTCACTGTTTTTCATGTGTCTGGTAAACACTATTTTTTATTTGTGAATGTTTTCAGGGTTTTTTTATTATTATCTGTTAACACGGGATGCTTTCACTTGCATGAGTGTATGATCTGCCCTGCCATCCTCCACATCAGCTCTTAATTTATGAAGTGCAAAACCCCCTTGAAGCACTGTTACTTTTTTTCCTGAAAGACAGTAAGTGAAAGTATTAAATCTATCTTTTTGAAAACAGTTGGCATATAAAGAAAAGTACATTGTTTCAGCTTGCATGGAATTGCAGATTAATTTTGAAATGTACTATTGAATTTTTCTGTGTCAAAAGGAGAGAACTTCTGTATCCATTTCAATTCTATATTCTTAGGAATATTTTTGTGAGGAAGATCAGTAAGTTGGTACTGTATTTCTTTGTATTTGTGAAAGAATATACTCTCACTAAAATTAGCATGAATTAAAAGAATGCTGATCTTGACCACATTACTTCATTATCCTAGGGTGAAGGGTTATTGCTTTGGGCCTGGCCTTAAAGCTGTATGAAAATATAGGGCTGGACTGTATGCTTCGCACAGCCTTTTAGCTGCCTCCAAATTCACTGTGCACTGGGGAACAATAGTTCTTCCTATTGTTATCATCAGATTTAGTGCCATAATGTCATCAAAATAATTACTTGCAAAGTAAAGGAAAATGCAGACATGATGCATTCTGTAGCCTTTTCTGCTACTTAAAATGTTTCAGCAAAATGAAATCTGGATTTTATCATGAGGGGTGAAAATGTGTAAATTTGAGATTCTTCTATTAATATTAAACTCTCAGGACTTTACATGATTGCCACTTTTTGGCTTATATTTATTGCTTTTGATGTCCCTATATATTTTTCAGAACATGTCAACGTACTAAATCTTTCCTCTCTGACATGTAAGCCAGTTTATGTATGTTTATATTTGAACCCTGTGCTGAGACAGCTTTGTGACCTACAACCTCATTCTCATTTCAGCTGTATGACTTGCATCTCAAACTCAAACATATTAGCTGCTTTTTTTTTTTTTTTTTTTTTAAAGCTGCAAATGGATTCAATTACCTGAGCTTGTTCTGTAGTTTGGAATCTTCTTTTAAGTTAAATAATGCATTTGGAAAATGGATTTTGTTGCTTCTATTAAGTTACTGCCACAGCCCTTTGTCACGTGCTTTCTGCAGCATTGCCTTCCAGGACTCAGTGTAACTTGGGCTGGTTTTTGAGCCCTCCGGAGCAAGAACCAGACTAGAAGCAAGGATCCCACTTGCTGTTCCTCCAGTTGCAATTCAGTGGCTCTGTGTGTGTGTGAATATGTGCAGATTTTAGATGCCCTTTTCTCTTTTAGCCTTCCTGTCACTAGTCCCTTGCATTTCCCATCCCCAACAAAGGTCTCTGTCTTTGGTGGTGCAGATGAGCTAAGAACCTGTTCTAAGGAAATCATGATAGCAATTTTAAGGGTATGTTGGGTAGGATACGTGTATGAAAATATGCTAATAATGACAGGTGTCACTGCTTCCTTTATGCAGCATGTCTAACGCTTAACCTGGTTAGCATATAAAAATGAGAAGAAATGTTGAAAGGAAAATGTCTTGTAAAAGAACAAAGAGCTGTTGATGATCTGGTGTTCATTCTCTTCTACATCTCATGATCACTATATCACCATAAAGTTTTAGGAAAAGATTTATAGAATAGGTTTTCAATCCATAAGATTGGCTCCACAGTCTCATTGTTTGCACTATTGCTTTAGTAGCCGTAGAAGAGGAGTAGTCAGATGCAGTGTCAGTTAGATGGGTCCTGTTCAAGCAAACTCCAAAAGACTCTTCTCCTAACTAATTGCGATTAAGTCCATAATAACTTAATAACTTTTTTTAAAGTGTTTAAATTATGCTATTTTTTTTTCTCCAAGTTGTGGAGAGAACCTAATGTGAATCAGGGATGATAATATTGAGATATGCTTCCAGTAGTAGCTCCTTTGTCCCTCTGTCCTTCAGTGGGAGTAGTCGGCAGGCAAACATGCAAACTATTGCTCAGGGTTTCCTCAAAATGCAGATACATTGATGTTCATTTAAAACTTAGGTTCATAAACCTGAAAATATGTTTTCTTTGAGGAGGAACACTATTTATTCCAAGATGCTCAAAAAAGATGTTAATACATTTTGTAAAGTTCAAAACATTTTCTTGTTTGATAGCTAAGACACATGCAAAATATTTTATAATCTAAGTACTAATTTCTTTAGTATTATCTAGTGAGCTGCTTAGTATATGCTGATAACCTTGCAATAGAGTAACACTGACAACTGCTATTTCTTCTAAGGATCTTTAATGTAGCTTAACGAGTGTTATGAGACTTCCTGCAGTATGAAGTCAGTGCATTGCATTCTTGAGTTTTGAGTTGCACTGCACAATATTCAGTTATTTATTGCATCTCTAGTCAAGATGCACACTAAGCATGTGCATTACAGTGCAATAATTAGCATATAATTTTCAACGATTCAATGAACTTTTGTCATAAAATTTAAGGAGATTTTAATTGCTAGTAATCAGGATTGCATGTTAATAGGCTGTAGATAATTAGGAAGCCATTTGTGTTTCTCTTCCCACAAATTTTCTTAGTATTCAGACCTTCACTTAATACTTGACTTTTTCTCAGGAGGATAGGATAAGCCTATTTAGTCACAGCAATAATAGATTACCCTCCTTTTCTTTAGGTCTTCTTTCAGTTCTAATGATTTTGAAAGGATTATAGCTTTGATTAGTGGGATTTACTGATATTAGCAATATCGTGTTTTCCCTCTGCCTTCTAATAAGCCAGAGCAAGCTACTATTTGATGCAACAATAACAACACTGACTGTAAATTTGCATTCCTCTATCATAATGAAGACTGTTTATTCCTGCTTCTGACATATTTGTGAATATAGTGCTGGAAAGCTAGGCTATCTACACCCTCTCTCATGTTTCTGATAGGCGCACAAAAGAAATACGTGTTTGAATAGCAAAAAGGATCTGTGTTATTGTCAGGATTAAATCCCTTGACTTTTTACTCATTGGAGGTTAAAATGTAGTAGTGGACGTTGTACGTATCTATGGACCAAAGATGAAGGAGGTAAAATTGAAATAACTTCAAGGCAGCTGCTTGTTTAGTTGCCATCAATGTTACTAATGACGTTATAAGGTTCCTGCATCAAATTGGAGAAAAAAAGTAATAGAGCATGGCAAGTTTGGCAGTTATACCAGCAGCTGACTTTAACGTCAGGTGGGACAGAAGGTGCCCTTGAGGTCAAGTGTGAGAATCAGTGATGGGAGGAGGTCAGATTGTGGTAGCTGCTGTTAAGCTTTTTGGAGTAAGTAATTTGGAGTGCAATGGCAATTAGTAGCTTGTACCACATACCAGTGTCTGTGTTGCACGAGCCAAACTGGGAGACGACTTAAATTGCTGGTGACCCAAGTATTTGAAATGTTACCATTGGACTTCTATCGGAATTGTAATTGGTTTTTCTCTCTTTGGAATTAATTGCTTGCATCATCCTCTTGCTGACAAAGGAAGTCAGCTTTCCCTTCCATTTTATGAACCTCATCGATGTTTTCTACTTTTTTTTTGTTTTATGTCAGATACTACAAAATGTCCATGTTGTTTTGCATGTAGTCTACTCTTAAGGTAACTGCAGTTTGTAACAGAAGGAAAATTCCTGTATGCCGATGTGCCATATTTTCCTCTTTTGTAAAGTCAAATCAAATATTTGCCTGTTAAGACTAGTGTGGATGGTATTAAAACAAACTAACAAACAAAAAGAACAATTTTGAAGGGAAATATTGGGAAACATTTGCTGTGTATCTTGTCAGCACTGAATTGACTTAGTTCACCTCTAGTCCATTCACCTCTATCTGTCCATTTGAGTCAATGGAAGAGGCATTTCTTTATCTCAAATATTTCCATTGTAAGATTTACTCTGCACTTTTTGCAATGCCCTGCTTATGAGAAAGACTCAAATTTTTACTTAAAGTAAATAGATATGATAGCACTGCAAACTGCTTAATATGTTTTATGGGAAAATGTGAAGCCACTTTAATTGCAATGATGATATGGACTGCATTATTTTAGAAATAAGGAGTTCTTTCAAAAGAAAGAACAGTCGTCATAACCGATACCATTGTGTTTCTGACAGATCAGGCATAAGGATTGGAGGCTGTAGTGAAGGCATTTTTAAAGATTGCAATTTCACTAGACAGTCACAGATATGATGTCCTCATTTGGAACTACAGAATCACTGATAGTTTGCAAAACTTTTTTCTAATCAGTGTGGTGTTTGCATATGGAGAAGCAGCAGTATTGAGCTATTTTCGTGATAGCGTGTGATGACATTGCAACAATTGTGAATACAAAATTACAACAACCGACTTTTAAAATCTTGTTTTGGTCTAACAGCCCTACTTTGGGTGATATTTTAGAAGGCTACTTCTTATTCTTCAAGATAACTTATATAGCTTAGTAGTCAGCAAAATACTTCTAATCTTTACCAAAAATTAGAGACTTTTCCTTTACAGTACAGTACAGTTCCAGGAGTACATAGATAATCTCAATAATATTGGTCATTTTTTAAAAACATACTGAGCAAAACATGGCATATGTCTAAGATAACTATGTTTGGAGTCCTATATCAACTCTGCAGGTGTATATGAGCTAGGGCAGAATTGGGCCCTCTTTAAGGGGAAACATAAAAGGCATTTGCTGTTAGAGCTGCTGGGGGTTTTCAGGCTGGAAACTTGGATATTGGAACACAGCTGTTGAATAAAATAATGCATTTTTTTTTTTTTTTTTAAAAAAAAGTGAACCATGCATTTTTGGTGAAATGAAGCACGCTACTCAGTTAAACATACAATTACCGTACTTTCAGAAAGTATTTCTTTTGATTTGGAATAGATTTTTATTCTTTTTCAAATAACATGTCAAGGAAATGACAGAATTTTGAAAGAATTGAATGTTTAGAACAGTTTGTATTCAACATAATTTCATTTTGAAGGAAACGTGCATTTTAAAATCTGTTTGCATTTTAGAAATTTGAAAAATCTGGCCTCTGCCAGTTTTCTGTAATAAATAGTTGTAAATGAGAAATCTTCCCAGGAATTTATGTGGCAGTTCAGTTACGAACACTTGGAGGACAATGAGCAAAATATGATGAGGTCCTATCTCGTGTCCCAAACAACTTGCAATTGAAGCTGTAACAGGTCAGACACTAATTCAGGCCCACTTGGGTACATGCATGCATCTGCAAGCATCTGTGGTGTAAGTACTATTTAAAAGCATAATTTAATGCTTTATTATTTAATATTTCCTTATATTATTTATTATATATTGTTATATATAATATATACTATTACAATGTATATTGCATATTATATGTTTAGTATATTCATATTTAATTAATCTATTATTTAATGCTTCAATGCCACCATTATTTTGGTGGATTGTTCTTACTAGCATATGAAAGTCTGAAAATTAAACATGCTTAGAGAGGAACTGTTCACTAAAATATATTTTTTTTCTTTTTGTATCAGACTTGAGAGGAATGGATAAGGTAAAGGTGACTTTAAAAAGTAAATATGATTTTTAAAAAAGTTTTGTAGTAACAAAGACATGTATAAATTCTTCATGCTTTTTATTAAACATGTTTGACACTTGTATTCTTTTGAACCCATTGCCGGCTCACTTGGAGGCTTATACTTGTGGCAAACCTCAGACAATCCTCCTGCCCCATACACCTTTTTTTTTGTTTGTTTGTTTGTTTTTGTATTGCTTGTGAACAAGCTGGAGGAAAAATAAAATTTGAGCTAAGTTCCTCTTCCTTGGATCTCTGCGTTCCATGCTTCGGTAGGCTGTAGCACAACTGCTGAAATATTTCCCCAAACTCCTGAATAAGAGCCCCCAGTTCTGCCCTTACCTAACCTTTTACCTTTGCCCGTCACACCATAGCTCTTAGCGGGGGCGAGCCGGTGATTAGAAGAGAGCGAACTGAGGCTCTCCAGTCTGCAGTGATTACAGCTGTTGCTGACGTTCTTGTCCTTCGCCCATCATACCTTTCCCCTGCCAGAGCAGAGGTGGTCTGCTACATGCCGAGCAGATGTTTCTCCTTTGCATAGTTATCTTTTGAGTGCCTTTATATACAAAAATCAGACTGCGCTGCTACTGTCACTTTTATCTGATGAGAGGAAATCCCACACGAATGAAGCTGGTTTTCTTTTCAGGCAGCTAAGCAATGTTGCTCAGGGGCATGTTCTCTTTCCTCGCTTCTGTTGCTGTTCACTGTAAATGTTTTCTTTCTGGCATGTTTCTTCTTTAATCCCTCTTTCCCTCTTTGACCCAGATCTTTAATCCCATTGGGTTTCTTTTGAACTTGGTTATTTCTTAGTCTTCTGGTACATCTGTCTGCTCCAACTATGAATCGTTTGCCAACACCACATTTTCATCCTCTTCCCTGTCTATCTTTTTACTCCCACAGTTAACGTTGTTCTTGGAGAGATACAAGGAAACTTTCTGGGACTGGTCATTCTTCAACTTTGTGATACCGGGTTATATTCTTCATGTCTCCTATTTCTTTTTACCTTTTTTTACCTCTGAGTGTGTTTTTTTGTTTTTTTCTTTTTTTCCTTTTTTGTTTGTTCAACTTATTTCTACAACCAGTAGAAAAGCTCTCTGCTTCACAAGTAGAAAATAATGAGAGTAGGTGGGATCATATAGGTAATATTTTATATATTACCTTCAAAAACTGAATCATTTGAAATGTTCACTTTGTGTATCTTAATTCATTTCTTTATTTGTGTGTGCGTGTGTGTGTGTGTGTGTGTATGCATATATATATGCAAGATTTTTCTCCCATGTTTTTCTTGATAAGCTCTTACAAAAACTAGTTTGTACCATCTTGCGAAGTTCTCTGAAGTAAACACTCTTTGTTCAAATGGGCTCT
>VZSV01000024.1:1208284-1232151 GCA_013398735.1 Nothocercus julius
TCTTTCTCTCTCTCTCTTTCTCTCTTTCTCTCTCTCTCTCTCTCTCTCTCTCTCTCTTTCTCTTTCTTCAATAAATGCTGATGCTTTTGTCTGCTCGGACTGAGCAATAGGGTTATTTTACTGCAGTTAAAAAATGCAAAACCAGTTATCTTTAGTTGTCTCTGTTACTGTAGTGACTTAGAGTTTATAATTTAGGCAAGACATTCTGCCCAGCTCATTGAATAAATTATTCAATGTTAAAATAATAATATATAGATAATTCTGAAGCATTTCATATGTAAGAACCTATTCTGAAAAAGCAAATTTCATATTTGGATACTAGAGTTGAGGAAAATATGAATAAATAAGAATTTTAAAAAGCACAGCTCAGAAGTAAACCATTGCTTTCCTTATTTCTTCTTGGATTGTCTTTTGTGCTTCGCCTTTATTCTTTTTTTTGTCTTTTCAAGTGTGTGTATATTAGAAAATGATTAATATCTCCATCTCTGAGGTGCTGCTTTAGCTAAGGCAACCAGCATAGTTGCTGGAAATGGCACTTGAGAAATGGAAGGAGAATTTATATCCAATTTATGTCAGTACTTTATGCAGACAGTTTTGGAGAGCTGCTTACTCTCACGTATTTGGAACACGATTGAAAGAAGAAATCAGATTTACTCTTAAAGAGGTTGCATTTTCTTTCTTCGCAACAGTTAAAATGTATTTTATGATACGCAGGCAGTCCTCGCTGTGTGCACTGTTACTCGGCACTGCTGATGAGCAGAGCTCGTGTGTTGCCGAGATTGCCCTGGGTTACGCTGAGTTTGGGCGTGCTCTTGGCCAGGCTGAGGCTGCTGCTGCTGACCGAGCCGCAGCTCTGGCGCGGGGGGACAGCCGCGCAGTGGGCAAGCACAACCATCGGTGCCTCCAGCCCCACTGGTTCTGAGAGATTTGGGGAGCTGGGGAGGGAATCTGAGTGCTTTGTGGACCTCCTGGTCCATGGCAACTTCATATGGCTCAATAGCAGGCAAAGCGAAAGCAAGTCCTTGGCAAGCACTACCGTATTTCTGCAGCGCAGTGTTCCCGCTGCACGATTGCGGAGTCTACTGTGGATTTCAAGGTCCTAT
Organism: Nothocercus julius; assembly: GCA_013398735.1. Lineage (NCBI taxonomy): Eukaryota > Metazoa > Chordata > Aves > Tinamiformes > Tinamidae > Nothocercus > Nothocercus julius. The sequence goes on from VZSV01000024.1 coordinate 1,209,388, forward strand.
TCTAAAGGAAGAGATGAGTGGAATGAAAAGAGAGGAAAAGCAGGAAAAACAAGGGTGTACAGACAGTCCCCGCTGGGGAGAATGGACATGAAGAGGGTGGCTAGAAGGCCTCCTTGCCAAGGGGAGAATAGGGGACGTGAAATGTGGGTGAAAAACATGCTGGAAGTGGAGAAAGATGTGGCTGATGGAAACAAACCTTTAGGGAAGGGTGCGATGAAGGACATATGTATACCCTAAGTATTTGTAGAACTGCAGTTGAGGGAAGGGGTAGAAGAGAAGCTACATTTGGAGTTGTAGTGTAAGCCTCTGTGAGATAAAAATATTGTATAATTTTTTGAGATACACATATTGCCAAATGCATCTGCCTGTGCACCTACTTGAACTTGAGCGATACGTTTTGGAAGCCAGGGTGGAATTTCTCTGTGACACTCGTATGGGTTAGACGAGCTTGCCCTCCTGCAGCAGGTTGGCTGCGTTTCTGAAGTTGCGCGTATTCTACAGACTTGTCTAGCCTTTCTTGACCCTTTTCAAGAAAAACTGCCTTACAGATTTGTTTTAAATAATGCAGCACAGAGAGATTGGGGTGGCTGCGAACAACATTAGTTGGTTAACAGGCCATTACTTCCTTAAAAATGTGGAAAGAATTCAATAATAAAACCCAACCAGGAGCTTATCTTCTTTTGCTAAGCTCATTTTTGCCATGATTTCTACAAAAGTTAGCTTGGCAAGTGATAACCTATTTCTTCATGGGCTTCCTTTACTGTTTCCTGTTGTTTTTCTGTCTCTTCAGTTGAGGGAGGACAGGTAGGCAAATGCACACACTCATTCTCTGCTCCCAGTTCGTTCTGTTAACAGAGTTGTTAAAGAGAAGAGCCCAAAAGTTTAGCAGGTATCAGAATTTACATTACTAATAAGTGGCTCTCTGAGTTCTGGTTGTGCTTGGCTTTCAACTCTTACTCATGTACTATTAAGATTTTGTTCTGTATTCTAAGTAAGGTTTTGCTTTGTAATGCGGCAAAGTAAATTTATGTTCCATATTGAAGGAGTCTTTATGGGCTTTTCTGTAGTACTTCTGTTATAGCATCTGACTTCACAAATCTTCAGAGAACCTTTTTACAGTGACGCGTAATTATTCCCATTTTACAGATGGCAAACTGGGGCAGAAAAGTGATTAAGGTCAGAAGTGTTGCCTGCCAATTTTTCAAATTATCTGGCCCATAACACCCTGTTGTCAAGGGACTAAGCAGCTATTGGCTTCAGATGCTGCTCTGTGTACTCAGCAGAGTAAGCAGGGTCCAAACTGGAGTCTGAGGTTTCATATTTGATACCAAGAAAATGAAAAAAACAGTGGCCAATCTGTGAGAATTTTATCTTAAGTGATATGCCCTGTATCATCTGGGTTTTGTACTCTCTGTGATTACTCTGTGTGGAAAGTCTTCCAGTAATCTGCACCCATGTTTGCCGTGCCTGTGATAAGAAGGGAATGTCCAGCTGAGCTGCAAAGGGAACAGTTGGTTGCACTGAAGGGCCATGGAGCTTGAGGGATGACAGCTACAAGTAGAGCTGCACTGGAGAAGTGGTACCAGGATGTCAGATAAGATGAAGGTGTAACTACTTCTGCTGGTGTCCTGATATAAAGTAAGGTGCATGTATATAAGGTACCAAAAGCTGCGCTGTGCTCAAATGGATCAGCAAGTGCTAGTGAACCAGTGTGGTGGGAGGCTGTGGCTGTAGTGGGGTTAGGTGGAGGAACTGGTAAATGGAAGCTCTGAAAAGTCGTAAGATGTTGAGCATTAAGAAATGTTGTGGTGGTGTGCTCTGTTGATGTTGTCTGCTTTCTGCCATGAGAATAATAAACATTCAGTTTATTTTTTTTATTTTTTATTTTTTTAACTTTATTGTTTGCTCATACCAAACTCTTGATGTCTTGGATAGGCAGTGCTCTGATTGCTATATTATACGGATATATGTATGTATATATTTAGATATTTTGATGAGGGTCCTTAAATACTTGAGAGCTCTGTAGTTCCCTAAATTTAAAACACATTTCATACTTTTTATGTTCCTCCATTGGTGCAGAAAGAGAAGTCTGGAACGACGCTGTCTGAACATTGCTTGCTTGGCTAGATCTTTCCTAGAGTTTGTCATTGATTCCATATGTGTATCTACTGTCTAGCCTTCACGGTTAATAGTACCTTTTATCTTTGTGAAATCTTTAAGCAATTGTAACTTTACTTGCATTATTTTTCAGTAATAAGGAAATAACATAAGAAAAGTGATTAAAAAAAAACCCTGTTCATTGTATGAATATAGCTCTGTATATTAATATTAACATCACTGGCTTTAGTAAACATAAATGGTTACTATCAACATAATCTATTATTGAGATAAATGATTTTTTTATCAAGAAACAAAATACTTATTTTCTTCTAAAGAAAAAGCAGGAAGCAAGCTCTTTTTTGTTACTTCTAGTATGTTTACAGCACATAAGTAACAGGTTAAGGGGGAGGAGCAGTCAGAAAGATCACAAGTACTTCATATCATTTTCTTGCAACCTTAGCACTTCACCACGAACGTTATAAATGACCGTTTCTCCTCTAGGTACTGCCTTGCTTTAGAATGATGTATGAAATAATATGTGTTTTGCATGTCCTGTTTGTAATGATAAAGGTCATATAGTATCATTTACATAATCTCTAGCCAGAAATGAACTCTAGCAATATCTTCTGTATAACATATACATTATCTGAGGTTTAAAACTCTCATTATTCATGAAAGTTAATTTTACAGTGGGTGTGAATGATCTGTCTTATGACTGCTTTTTTGATCATTCTATAAAATAATATGGAGCAAAGCCTGCACAAATAGCAGGAAAACCAGTAAAGAGTGATGCATTTGCTTGACTCAGTGTATACCCGATTGGATCTTGATTGATGGCAATCATTTGTCTTTGTCAAAAAAAGGAGAAAAATTCAGACATTGAAATAAGAGTGCTATCAAACTTTCTACAATGGCAGAAAGATTCTATTAATGTAGCCTGAGAGTATTAACTGTCTCTGCTGGAAAATGATAAAGAATGTTAATTTTTTTCCTGGAGCACGTTTAAGTGTAAACTGCATTATTTTGTCTATGTGGGAAGACCAAAAGGGGCACGCTATAGATTTATGGCATGCTGGAATTGGAATTAAAAAAAGACTAAATTAGGAAAAAAAAAGAAAAGAAATAAAAAGCCAAATACAAGAGCTTAATCCTTCTGATTATGATTTCTCAACAAAACAATAAAAGTTTAAGTAGCATAGTGTCGTAAAATCCTTAATGCTGCATTCCAATTGATATTGAAGCTTTGAAGACTGACTTCAAAGGAGCCTGAACAAGAGCAAAAAATAGATATAAAATAAACAAAAAAAAAATGACAAGCTTGGTTTTAGAAGTCCTTTTGTATGTCAGATCGGGGAATATTGACCCGTTACTTGAATGGGCTTTAAGTCAACTTCCTTATTAATGAAACTTAGAAACACAAAGCATATGCTTGTGGGTAGTAATGTATTTAAGGGCAAAAATGTTATTTCACAGTACAATATTGCTAGCAACACGAGAATATTTTTTCTGTATAAGTAAAGGAATATCTTACCATATATACAAACAAATCCAAAATGTTAATCACTGGATTTATCATGCCACATATATCTGTACATTTTATTATACGTCTGTTATGATCTTTGGGTCTAAATAGCAGCATTAAGGTTTGATTGCTAAAACCAATATTTTCTAAATTAGGAACACAGCAAATCGTCTTTCTGAGTATTCTCCCTACCCTAGTAACGTAAACATTTTTGTTCCTAAACTTTTAAAGAATAAACAAAACTGTAATTTTCAACTCTGGTGTTTACTAGTCCTTGGTGCATCCTTACAAGGAAATAGTTGAGCGATTTTCATTTAAAGGACAGCTGAAAATATCGAAGCTGGGAAGCGGGAACAGCAGTTCTGCTGCCTGCACTGCTGTGCAGTGTTTCGTGGCCTTTATCGTATCAGTTTAAAGCTTTTCACTCTTTCTGCTGTGTGTGTTCCTCCAAAATAGCCTTTCTAGCTTTGCCCTGCTGCAGCGCGCGCCTGTGCACGGGAGCGAGCTTCTCGCTAAAACGCACCAAGACGGCCCCTCTTCACTGCCGCCTGTCCTTGCTCAAGCGCTCTTGTCGTGGCATTGCTGACATGGTCACAGCAGTTCTGGATGGGTTTATCTGGGAACTTCCCTGCTGTTACTAGCTTGAGGGGGAAGGTGGGGAGGCAGAAGGGGGTTATTTGTTTTTGATGTATTTTTGTATCATTTTTGAAATGATGAAATGGCAGGGGAGACCAGTCGTTTGCTCCTAAGCATAACCTGTATGATGGAGATCTTTGCTGTTTTAAGGTACAGCTGCAAGATTCCTTCCTGACAGGGAAAGTTTGCAAGCGGAAACAGTATGTATTAAATGTACAGCCTATTTTTCTACCTATTTTCAGAAAAATGCTCAGTGGGCACCAGACCAATGCTACAGAACAGCGTTAAGATGTGAAATCTCATTTTCAGAGAAAGGGAGAACCAGCGTCCTCTCTGATGTCCTAATATGCCCTGCTGCTCGTGCCCATGCTGGCAGCCCTTAATTAGGTGATGAAATGCTCTCCTTGGCCTTTTTTTCATCTCCTCCCCTTGTCTCTCAGTCTCCTGTTACCTGCCTGCTGCCTGCATTTTGTGTCCCTATTAATTCCACATCAGATTTTTTGTTTGGCCTTTGTTTTTGCTTTTCCTGTGTTCTTGTTTGAGCCAGAGCTGGGTTTGCACCGCTGTGCCTCCTGTCTTGCTGATTCCTAACTCCCTTCTCCGATCACCAGCAGACCGTGGCAGCGTAATTCCTCCCCGTGGCTTCTCTTCTCTCATATATTTTCCTTCCTTAGCTTCTGCACCTGGATGCTGCATTTGTTGCCCAGTAGGCTCTTTGCCTCTTCTGTATTTGGATCAGGTAATTCCCTCCTTCGTGCTGCTTGCGCGGGAGTGAATGTAGAGACACTGGAGAAAGGCAGCCGGGCAGTTCTTGGTGCCAGGGGTGCTTGCACTGTCTACAGTAGCCATTTTGAAGGAAGCCTAGCATTGTTTTCATGGATAAAACTCTGGACTAGAAGAATTGCTCACTATTGGTCTACAGGAATAATGCAGATGCATCTTTGCCCTAGTCAGCAGCTAAGGGTTTTTTTACACTAGATCTGACCTACACAAAGTTCCAGCCTGGACCTCCCCAAGAGCCATCCTAAGGAAGGATGGGCAGGATCATTAGATGCTCTTCTACTATTAGCAACCATCTGCTGATTCAACTGAACCAACTGTGGGCTTTCACAGCATGTAACATGGCTGTATTTGGGTAACTTTTTACAGAAATAACTGAAGAAATAGCTAGGGTAACATCTTCCTATGTTACTATGTTCCTATGCTATGAAATTTCATAAGTCAAATTATCTGTGTTATTCCAAATGGTTAAAATTCAGTAGAGATGAATGAAAATTATATTTAGAATGAGAATTTGGGGCAAGTAGGATTACCTATAAAACCTATTTCTTAGTAAGCACTCAGAGGGTATTCAATCCATTCCACAAAATAAATTCAGCCAAAGAGCCTGTTAAATTTTTTTGAAGTGTTAATTTCTCATCCCTAAGTGCCCTACCGAGTGCTGCTCTAACCTCAGTAATGATTGTCAGTCTGTCTCCTCTTGTCTTGCTGCCCCTTCCCTTATGGGGAACTTTTTTGGGAAAATACCATCTTGCAGCGATTAGTATCAAAGATTGGTTACTTCTATCATATGGTTTGGTAAGTAATCCTTAGCTATTTGTTGCTGTGATTTGCTGCTTGCCCATATAACTTCACACATGTATTTCATTTCCAAAGTTTAGCAAAGTTATTCCCTATAAAGAGGGTGAAAGTCTAGATGAAAGCCATTGCTCTTGTGAAAACCATATTCTCTATCCCTCTTAGTGACTAGTACAACAAAGTAAATTTTAATGGTGCATGGTCCTTAAAATGAATCCTGATGACCTCGAAAAGTTGCAGCAAAAGATCAGATTTTATTTGAGTCATTTTGCCATTGTTTTCACTAGTTACTGTATTTTCATTTTTAGCTGAAAAATGTAGTGCTGGCAACTTATACATATTCAGTATTTGAAACAGTCCAAATCAAAATTTAAAAGTCACTTAAAATAGGAGTTAAAAAAAAAATGGTTAATTAAAACTTGAAGTTTTATTCTTTTGGAGGGCTGTGTTCATTTCATTAAGTTCCTCCTCCCTGAATGCGAAAGAGTGGTTTGTCATCTGAAAACAGTATTATTTTAGAGCAGTTAACTTACCTTTCAGGTCTTTTACAAATGTTTTATTTTCAAAAGAAAAGTGAAAACATTCAATTCACATGACACAACCAAACAGTGTGTTCTCAATTTTGAATGTCAATCTGAGTTGACTGTTTTTCTTCAGCAAAGAAGCTAACTGCAAAAAATACGCTGCTCCATTCTTTTACCATGATTTTTTTTTATTGAAAACATTTTCTGTGATGAATTTAACAAACTTTGTGAACCGGTTTCTTGGAGATTATTCAAAATACTTGTGCTCTTTAATGTTTCATCCTAGGCTACTGAGAGAAAAAAAAAAAAAAAAAAAGTTAGTTTAATATGGATAATCCATGGTTAGTTCTAAAGCAGAGTAATGGAGACAGATGTGACCTTCCAGATAATTACACATGCAGTTGGTATTTGTGGGAAGCGTATTATATTCAAGAAAGAATATGTGCAGTATACCTAAATTGCACTTATAAATATAGACAGCAATAATTTATAAGGGAGATGGCCTTAAATTGTCTTCTCTGAAGAATTGCCATGAGGCAAGAATTAACATCTCAAGCAGAAAAAAAAATGTAGAGTTGTACAGTTGTTACAGAGAAGTCTTCTGGTCTTGTTCATGGATTTTACATATGCAATTTTTATTTCTGGTCGGAGGGTTTTTTTCAGTATGTAAAGGGCTGTTCTCCTTAGTGTGCCTGGTGCATCTTGCATGAGAGCTGGCAGTATCCTCGAAGTACTTCACTTAGGCACACACAGGTGGAATTCTCTAGTCTCCAAAGGTAAGCTCTGCCCACGTACCTTGATATTTCTTACTTAGGTGCCTATCCGGCCATGTATTACCACAGAAATTCCCATGTGGTCCAAGACTGACTCCAGTAATTTCACCGCAGCAATATTTCATGCTATCTGTGCTCTGACCTTAAGGTCGGAGACCGCTAATTCTCAGTGTTGTTTGAAGGCTGCTTCTCCATGCTGGATGAACACTTGGAAGAGCTGCCATTTGGAGGAAGAAGGGAGTGTAAATAGAGAACCCTCCCTTAAACTCAAGAAATCCTTTGAGCTGAAGATAGCTGGAGGTCGGCAGCGTATCGGGGAGCAGCCGTATGTGAGTGCTTTGCTCTTCCTCTTCTGTAAACGCTGCTGATGGCCGTGGCAGCGGCAGACCGCGGGGCAGAGAGCGGCTGAGAAGCCGTGCGGCCTGTCCGGCGCTCCGGCCATCGCGTCCCCGTGCCAAGGGGCTGGCAGCCCCTGGAGCGCTCGGCGCTCCGGCCGAGCCCGCCTCGGTGCGGCCCGGCCTGAGCCCCCAGGTCGCTCAGCCCTCCTCTCCGATGGGGGCCTTTCTGAGCTGGGCTGGTGCTGAGCGTCTCACTACGGGCCTCCTTGGCTGCAATGGCTGCTTGTTGCCCACCGTGAAGGACAAATGGTGCCGTGGCTTCTGCGAGGCACGGAGTAGCGTATAACGTGGAGGGGGCCAGAGCAGGCAGCGTGGGTTACGTGGCCAGACGCATCCCAGCTGGAAAAGCCCTACGCTGGGCACGTCAAGCTCTACCGGCTGCCTGGGTCCGCAGCAGCTAGCTAAGGCAAGCAGCTCACGTCCCCTGCACGTATTCTGCAGCGCATGGCTGTTACCTTAATGAGGTGCAGCCCATTTGATTCATCAGGCTTTGGGTGACTACTTGAAGCTGCTTTGGGGATTTTGGGTGGAGAGAAGTCCACATATGTGGCTTTCTAAGTAAGCCAGCTACTCCTCTCTTATCACAGGGGAGACTCCTTTCCTTGTGATAAGCCCCCAGTCACAAAATATGTCCTTTTCACTCTTTGCGATTGGATTGCCATGTTGAAAAAGAATTCCTTAATGTTGAGAAAGTTGTTTAAATTGTTAGAAAAGCACCTAGAGGGGTTCATTCTTTTTTCCCTACTGCTTTCTTCACATTTGACTTGAAACCGAGAATTATTGTCGCTGAGGGGGCTGATAAATTTGTCTTAAAAGCAAACAACAGTGTACGTGGCTGGAAAAGGGAAAACTAGAAACCTCATCAAGAGAGCTGATAGCTCCCCTGAAGGAAAAGAAAGCAGGGGGTGGTTGACTTTCAGCACATCTCTGTTCAGAAACTAGCGCGGAGGAAAGGCATCACCCCCATCCCCACACGCACAGGTTTAGGGCTGTGCTCATTTTTAAAATCATTGAAGTGAAAATAGAAACATTTTTCTATTTATTGCTTCTAGGCTTTCATTTTACCATCTCTGCTTCCAAGCCTGTTCTTTAATATTAGATTTAAATGCTACACTATTAGTCTTAAGAGTAAAATAAGGATATGTGGAGGAAAGGGTGCTGTAGTAGTGACTGGTATTGGGTGGTTTAGCACTCTGGGGTTGCCCCTGTTTGCTGTATGATAAACTTCTAACCTTTTGGCTCCTGGTTCCTTGGCCACATATATACACTGACATTAAGGTAGGTTTTCAGACTACTTTTTTTTGTTCATTGGGTAACTTGGGTAAATAGCGTAGTTTCTGCACAATCCAAGAAAGGATGCTCCATTATATGGCGTTATTTTTTGAGTCCTTTTACAAGGCTTTTGCAGGAGAAATGTATTGAATGTGTGAAACCAGCAAAGTGTCTTTGAGTCCTGTTGTTTCCTGACAACGCTGTGCTGATACGGTAAGAGTTAGGAGTCTTGCTCTGTGCTTCTAGTGGCCTAGCTGCCTTCTACTTATTGTTTCCTGTCTTGGAGAGCAATACTATGTTTGCAGTTACTTGAACTCCTTCTTACATATGTTCCTGCAATCATCACACAATGAGGTCATTTCCTAGATTTTTCCCCTCCTTGGGTTTTAAAATCCTGAATTAGATCTTTTTGTCAAGTAAGGACAGAGGTGTTAGCCTTTAAATCATGCCGGATTTTTTTTTCAGTATTATGCAAGCTGTGATTTTAATTTACATCATCGTTCCTGTACAGGGAGTAGGCAGAATGAATAGTAGTGTTGCATTTGGATGTCTCCAAGACTTCAGTATCCTAACCTGCCATCGCAATTTGCAATACCTTTTCCAAGGTGTTTAACAGTATTTGAATACGCTGTAGACCTGAACGAGCTACCCATACCCCCTGGCATACTTGAAAGGATTGGCACAAGTACGTTCAGATTAGTTTGTGATAATGCAAGCGTTGAAAGGGCAAATTTTCTTCTCTCTCCAGATGCACCCAAATTCTGCCTACAATAAAAAAGATAAAATGTATATATATATTTTTCATTTGATGCTTTAAAGACCTCATAGAGTTTTTCCTTTATTATTTGGGCTTAAGAAAAAATCTATGTCAGCAGATAAAACTTGCTCTATCTCTCACAACTTGGAGGAAAATCTCTTTCCTATCAAAGGTACCATAGATTAATTTCTCTTGGACAGGAAACTTTTTTCAGCAGGCTGGGTAAAGGCAAATGGTCTTTAGCAGACACCTGCAAGCTCTGGAGGTTCAGTCTGGTTTGGGAGGCTGGAGGAGCTGCATCTAAATCACAGCTGTCTTTCTATGATCCTCTCTTTGATTGCCAAATTTTTTTAGGGAAATTTATTTATTTTTAGGGGACAAAAAAAGAAGGCAAAAGTTTTGGGAAAGGTCATCTAATTAGTATAGGGCTTTCTAGCAGAAGGTCCTAAAAAGAGAAGTTCACCTTGTATTGGAAGAACATAGAGCAATGAAGTATTTACTAAATCAGCGGGGTGCTCTATTACATTTTTTTGGTGGCATGAAAAGTTTCCAGCTGTTGAGAGGCATCAAAATGATGCACTTAAATTTTTAAAATGTTTCTGCAAGAGCCAGTAGTGAAGCTGAAATGTTTTATGCCATTCAAATCTGAGAGAGATTTTTTGGAAAGCCTTACTATAATTTCTGTGTTTAAATACTTCTAGGGTATGCACAACTTATCAGATAATATATCTCAAGGTTTCTTGCTGATTAAAAGTTCATCTGAACATCCAAAAATGCTGAAAGACTGTCACCTCAAATTCCAAGGTTTTGGAAAGAAGTAATGAGTCATAACATGTCTGGGCACTTTGCAACTTCATCAGATTTCCTGTGAGGAGGAATTTGTGAGAAAGGATATATAGGTCCTGTGAGGGGAAATTTATGAGGAAGGGTATATAGGTCCTTACACACTCAGGGTGAAAAGCAGCAGAACCAGGAGAAAGGACCAAGGAGATAGAGATTGGTCTGGCTTCTTAATCATTTTTAGATATATCCTTCAGCCTGTCTTGTTATAATCTATTGTTCATGCTGACAAGAAAAGGATGAGGAAATATCTGCATTACCAGACAAATACCAAACAACAACGCACACTGTATATTCTGTATGTATGTTGTGGTAGCTACTGTTGTTTTCAATGTCAATAGGAATTTGTGGAATTTTTCTCTTTGGGTGGAAGCAATATTTTAGTCCAAGATATGTATGAACTGCAGTTATTTGGAAAAGCAAAATTAAAACCTATTAACTGCAATCAGGTATAGGGTGTGCAAGATCTGGAAAGATTTATAAGCAACTAAGCCAAAGGATCTGGTTCCAAGCTTTCTGTACATCCATGCCTGAATCCCCTCGGAACTAATTTTGCTCAAAGCTAAATGGAAGTTTTAACATTAACTTATTTCTGATAGGGAAATGGAATGGTTATCAGGTTAATGTAAAATTAACCTTGATGGAAATGCAACAAGAATTGAACTATGTCTTAAAATGACTGTCTTTTGAAGTGCAGCTTTATTTTAGACTGATCGAAATAAGATGAGTCTAAGATAAGAGATAGTGATTGCAAAATGCACGTTCAGTACTATATCATGTATTTAAGTGGGCTCTCTTTGAAGTACCAGTGTTTGCTGGAATGCCAGCACTTCAAAGAGTGCTGCCTCCGAAACGGAGCTGAGCCTGTGCCTGCCCACCAAGGGGTTAAGACAGATCAAAGAGCAGCATACAGAAAACCATACATAAACAAAGCTGGTTTTAAACTGGAAGTAAAAAACATCATCGTCGAAGACAGCAGCACCTGAAAGGTGGCCTTGTCTTTACCCTGGCATGGTGCTTTATAGTGTATAAAGGATGACTGAAACATCTATTGTCAATCATTTATTTTCTGCTTTTTAAATGAGAGATTCAAAGCCCATCAATGCCAGGAGAGTCTCTGTGATATCCAAAATAAGCGCTGTTCTGCCTTTGTTTTTTTGGTTTGTGTACTAGTTAGAGGGGAGAGTGAGTATTTGGTGTCGCTCAAAACATAGAGAGGGAAACTCCCACAGGGGTTTGTAGCTGCAGGGTCAAATGGGTGGTTGAGACAAAGAGATAATATCCTATTTGCTGCATAAAAGCATGCAGGCAGCGTTTCCACCACTTTTACAAATATGCTAGATCATATCTAGAATTCACAAACCTTTGCTGTTTGTATTGGCTTGTTTATGTGGGGAGAGAGCATGAAACATCTGTTAAGATGTAACTTCCTATGCCAGCATATCCCTTGTCCTCGTTGGAAGTAGATTGGGTTTAAACCCGATGGCTGTGTGGAGAAAATTAGGATGAGCAGAGAGGGCACCAGCACTGATAGTATTAGGGTGTGGTTACATGATAGGACTTTTTTGATATCAGGATGTTGTTCCATGTCATCTCCTCCTTCCTTTGCCTCATCTGCAGATTTCTTTCCCTCATTTAGTTATCTAAGTGCTGCTGGGACTGCGGTGTAAACAGGTTACTAATAGAGGTCAAAACAAGAACATACAAAGACTCTTAAACTACTTCAGCTACTTCTGAAGAAGCTAGCTGCTTCAGCTACAGCATGGCCCTACAGGTGCTGGTATAAATGCAGCTGAGAGAGGGCAAGAAGTAGATCTTCGTTAACTGGTTTTGCCTTTGAAGAAAGCTTGGGTAATGGAGGTAGCTTTTTCAAAAATCACAAGGTTAATTAATGGTTAATGTTCTGATGTGGCGACATTATCACTGGGGGTATTGGTGGAGCACTCTATTGGATACATACAGCAGTGAGTGGAGCGCAGCTGAGCAAGTAGGATTTTAGTGGAAACCTTGATTTAAAAAAAAAAAAAAAAAAAACCTTTTCATCCATCTCTTGTTTCTTTTCTAAAAAAAAAAAAAAAAAAATCACATCAGGAAGCTGATTTACTGAAAAGTAGCTATTTCCCCCACTGTACCAGCCCCCTAATGAGGTTTATCACATGGCAATATAAACAGTTGTGCAAGGCATGTCTAGGGGTGAGGATGCAAAAGCTTCAGCTGCCACTGCTGCCTCCTGCTTCGGTAGAGCTTGTAGCATACGTCTGTCATAAGTTCTTGAAGTATTTTACATGGTAGAAAAAGTAGTTACAGAGCCAGGAAACATTACTGAACAGAATTGAAATGATCCAATATGTTGTTAGAGTGGATCTTGTTATTTTCTCCCTCTTAGGAAATGGACACCCCAGTTTGCTTTCTATGATTGGTCTTTCCTGTAATTTCAAAGGAGCACCTGATATTGCACATGGAGTTTTGATGAGCCAATGCAACCAAAACGCTTAACAAATGAAAACCAAAAGTTTTGGTAGCCTTGCAGTTGGTAGTGAAGGTATTATAGAGCCTTCCTCCTTCAAGGTTTCATTTCAGATCTATACAGTTGCTGCCAATGAGCAAGTGCTGTTGCTGCTCTGTGTCTGGTTGTCTATGAGACTAATTTAGTGGAGGTCTGGGTGGCGAAGCATCTGCAGCACCACAGTTGGCATCCCTGATTGATTGCCTTGTTGATGGTCTTAGCTGGGAGACCGGGGATTGATTGGGCTTGGGGATTGACTTACCTGCTTAACTCTGCCATTAGACTTCCAACAAGAAGTACGTCATCTGGAAATTTATCATGGGATCTCCATATGGATTTAGGACGTGTGAAGGAAGTATTACGCTTGTGCCATGATCGCAGCCTGTGCTGTTGTTCTGTGGCCTGGTAGCAGCTCAGCTTCCAGAGGCGTCAATGCGATAATTTCTAGAAGCACGAAATTCATGTTGACAAATGCTTCATATCTGTGTTTAATGTATCTAATTGCCATTCACCAGAGCAAGAACTGTTTTTCTTTAAATAGTAGATTACCCAGTGACTGCCAGACTGGTCCGAGTCTTCATCATAGCACATTGCTTATTATTAGGGCATATGTGCTCTAGTTTCCATCTGCTTTTAAATTTGTTGCAATTATCTTTCTGTGCCTGGATTTATTTTGTTAGGACTAGATAGCCCCCTAGATAGAGCAGGTCTTTCAGTGCTCTAGCCATCCTCTGTCTCTGCAGATAATTTCTAAAATGCTCTGCTGCTTCCCCTTGCTTTTCCTTTTCTTCACTCCCCTTCTGTGCTGCTTTTATTTGTTTATTGCTCCACCGATCTAAGGATCTGAATGAGTGTTTCTCTGCTGTGCTAAAATCTGTGCTCAAGTGGCTGTTGGTCCAAGGAGAGCCTTAGGACCTCTCAAATGATTGCATTATTAAGCTTGCCTCTTCTTTCCCCTTCCCTACCCACAGAATCCCTTTTTATCCACACCGGTTTACTGACTGTTGCTTTTGCATGGCTGGTAGCAGAAAATCTTGAAATACACAGTGAATAAAACATTGCAAGAAATTATTCTGCATCAATTGCACGACCCTCTCATCATTCTCTGCCTGCGCTGCTTAGATTCAATGCAAGTGCCCCGTAGGGTATCAGGACCTCGAGGAAATTCCCCAGCCTAAAATTCCTTTGTTATAGCACCATAATAAAACTACTAGGCTAGTAGGTATGTTTTGTTTCACAGTGGGTTAATCTCTGAAACTAGTAGGAAAATAGATTTCTTGATATTCTTGCTGCTGGAATGAAGATCTGTGGGCAGTAAAACTTCAGTTTTTCCTGTTGGCCACAATGAAGGGACTTTTGCGTCTGGATGATATATTTGAGGTACAGGCTATAGTGGTCACTGTGCATTTCCCCTATTCCCTGTACACTTGTAAAGTCTATTTAGTTATCTGGGAATTGAGAGGAAAGTTTATGTCAAATCTAAGTATTTAGCCTGGTAATTTGGGAAACTATTTGAAAAAAAAGCAAACGAATGGTAATGCTATTTGAATAAAACATTTAATTTCAAAGCATTGATTGCATTCATTCAATATTGTTACTAAGAAACCACTAATTACTCTGTATCATGTTAGTGAGGCCCCTGACAAATCCATGCAAATCATGTGATTTATAATTCATAAATCCCTCATCCCCGGAGAAATGTTGCTCTTGCACTTACACTAATTGACTACTTATGTTCATTGATCCAGTCCATATAGCACCTTTAGTCCATATGGCAACTTTTATCGGAGGTCCAGAAACTTGGGCCGTCGCGTGAGCCCGCGGTCCGTGGCGCCATCCCCCTCGGGAAGCGCCTTTCCCGGGCGCTTTGCTCCCCGTCCTTCCGTCTGCCTGTCGTGGCAGCCGCTCCAAGCAGTGCTTACGTCCCCCTCCCGCTGCCTGGAGAGGTATGACGGGTGCGTGGCCCAGCACCCCCTTCCAGGGAGCGCATAATAGTTCTTGCACATAAGCTACTAGTTCTGGAATAGCTACCTGGTACACCGGCTATTTATATTGTATTAGTATATTAACCCATGACATTAATAAGTTGATGCCTGGTGTCCACTCTTAGCAATGGCTCGCTTTGAAGTGTTGCACAGTAGGTATTGACTTTTTGCCCGTGCCATTGTTTGCCAGCATGTTTTCCATGTGAAGGGAGTGGATTTTTCCTCCTCACCATACAGTGGTTGTCCATAGTATAAATCCCCCCATACAAAATCTATTACCTGATATGTTGTTGCTTGTGAATAATCAGGGCCCTGGTGAAAGACGCAGAATCCGATACAAATTCTGTAGGCTGAACGGGAACTAAGGCCGGGGCTAAAGATATATTATGTTTCAGGATAATACTTTCTAGCTGATTATTGTTATCTATTTTTGCAATAATTTTAGCATAGTTTTATAACATATAATTTTAATTGTTATCAGTGAATGGCATCACTTAATTCTCTCAAACCTGTACAAAGATAGATGAATGACAAATTAATAATTTACCATCTTTGCATAATACTGTAGCACAGAGAACCAGAAGGATTGATGGCAGAAGAGGTTAACAAATTTTAGCGGCTTCCATTAGCTTTTCATTGTCATATGTTTGTGGTGCTGACTGAAATAAGCTTTGTAGGAGATCTCAGTCTAGGGAACTAATTACTTGTGCCGATTGCCATGCTGATGAATAGACCCTCATTGTATCATTCCCCTGAAGACGAGGAGCAGTCTGTGATTCACGACTGCAGCCTGGCTGATATTTGATAATAATTTTAACAGATAAATGTAGGAAGGCAGAATGATGAAGTGCCTATCCGCGCTCCCCGACTATCAAAGGCATGCACGTAGCCAGCTGTGTTCTGCCTTTTTTCTATAATCGCTAATGGAGAATTTTAAGTTATTAATCGAGCTCGGAATAAACCAATATCTTCCTGTGTCTTGTAGTGATTTTTTGTTGGCACACTTCCTCCCAAATCACTGGATTTTATAACCCAGGCATTCAAATTTTAGCATGATTGTAGCACGCAAAGTGTAAAAAGCAGATGTTTGGTAATCTCTTTGAAATTTGTATTCCAGCGTTTTTCTGAGTGTGAAAAGTCAGGAAAATAAGGAACACCACTGCCTTTTCTTCGGTGTGTTTAAAAACAAACAAAAAAACCCCATAGAAATGTAATGAAAGTGAACATGCAAAGATATTATCCACTTGTATAGGATTGTTTTCAGTCACAATTAGTAATTTTTACAAATAGTGTTTGAGAACAGGGCTACACAAATGGTTGTGACTCTTTTTTACTGTGTTTGTTGGAAAAGCCTTAAATAAAACTCATTGTGGCTTCAGACCTCAAAAACAAAGAATATAGATATCAAGTATTCTTAACATTGTGATCTGTAAATTAGTCATGGCTATGCATTTGTCAGTGTTGACAGGTACACTTTTTATTAGCTTTGTACCAGAAATGGGAATATAGGTGCATTTTCATGCATTGTTTAGATACTAGTTATTTTAATAAGCAAAATCAGTGTTTTATCATTCGAGCATACAGGTTTTCAGGCTGTGAATCTATCATGATTATTCTGTGAGTTAGACATTGTACATTTTATTTATTTTGCTTTACCCAAAAATGGTTCTTTTCTATGGTCTCAGGGCTAAAATATTGTTTTACAATGGCATTCATTCATGATCATCTAACAGGATAGTAACTGGCACTTATATATGACCATATTAAAAAGATCTACCTATATTTGGAGCACACAGTGGAAAATAATGAATTTGTTATAACCTTTTCTGGATGTACTTTTTTAAAAGTATGCCTTCAATATAGCAATTATTGCACATCATAACATGTAGTTTTTAATTAAATGTAAAAACACAACTACATAAAACAGAAATCCAATCTGATTTGCTTGAAAATAGATTGCTATTTCACTCTCCTGGAATGGTTTATTTAAAAACAGTAAATGGAAAAGAAATGCATTTTCTTGTGTTGTTCTAAGCCTCAGGGGCTAAATGTAATGAATATTTTAAGAGATTATTTTAATTAAATTCCTGCACATCTAAACAGAGTAATATTTTATTATCACATACATAACCATGTAACTGAGGTATTCATTAAAGTTAACACTTTCTGGACCAAGAATTCATGGTATGATTTACTGACCTTGTGCAAAAAGGCACAAATTAGGAAGAAAAATGAAGGGGGACAGACTTTGATTAATATAGGTAATGCTATACCATATTTATAATAGCCTTTTCCCTATTCTGGTTTATAAATGCAGTCACTGAGAAAGGTGCCCTGCTGAGGCTGAAATGAGGCTGAAATCGGAGCACATGCCACTAGAGTGTGGGGAAACTGATCACACTGTCAGCAATTCATTTCAAAATGATGTATTTAGTGCTCATTTCACCTTCCAAGAAAAAAGGGAAAGGAGTTCCTTAGACTGGAAGGTGATATTGTTATTTTCAAGGACATACCTAAGTAAAAGATTGCAGAAAAGGGGGAGGTTAGGAGAAAAAAAAAAAAAAAAGAAAAGAAAAAAAAAAAAGGGCAGAGCAAACAAGGAGAGCTTTATGCAGAAATTCAGCGCTACCATGCTGTTTGATAATTGCTAACATATGTGGCTCCTCTGTTTCATTGTAGTCGTCCTCGTGAGTTCTGGCGCCTCGACTACTGGGAAGATGACTTGCGGCGCCGGCGACGATTTGTGCGCAACCCCCTTGGATCGACACATCCTGAAGCGACACTAAAAGCAGCTGGAGAACATGGTCAGTGTAAAAACAGCTCCTTGCCGATAGCAGCAGGTTACAGTACCCGCTAGTGAGGACTAGACTGTTACTGTTGCAAAACACTGCGGAACGGTCCCAAATGCCAGAGACACGTCCAGTACGAAGATAAACAGGCCATTATTTATTGTAAGCCACGTTGGTATCTCTGAACGCTCTTCACTATTTCTTAGTCGATCTGGGACACTGTGCATATTTTGCATACAGTCACACATACAATTCTCACCGCAGACAGTTTTTCCACTAATCTCTGAAACATACTTTTTTGTGTTTGATGCTTTAGGAACTTCAGAAGAAAATATTTCCTGTTCAGAAATCACACCATTACTCCAGATAGTCTTAGCTGAAGATTTTCCTTTGCTTTAGAGAAAAAAAAATAATGCTAAATCTAAACAGCTATTCAGACTTTGCATATGCATAAGTCTTCAATTTAGCTACGGGAATTTGATATGAAAAAATAGTAACAAACACCAAAACGCAACAAGCAATAGTTGTTGGCAATGGAAAATCCCACTTGTGCTTGTTTCCCCCCCCCCCGCTTCATTTTATTATCTGGTACCGTTAAATCATATATTTCTTTGCCTGTTCTGGAGGAACATATTTATAAAACTAATAACCAGCTTGAGAAACCAAATGATAAACTAAAAGGAATAAAAAAGCATAGCTAGCAGACTTTGTATTTAAGTCTAGAATTTTATGCCTTTGGTATCTAATTAAGATAGCAAAGGTATCTTAAATTGATAAGGTATAAAAATCATTCCTATATTTAAAAATAATTTGCTTATGATTAAAGCTAAGTTAACCCTTTACTTTGAAGGTGCACGTTATGGAATAGAATCATTTAAATTCTATTTTAGGCTGAATTACTGTGCATATGAATATATATATATATATAATGTGTGTGTACATAGGTATACACGCACACATATGCATACACATACATTATATGTGGCTACATGCAATTTATGCTGATTGATAATTATCAAGATTATTATACGAATGTGGAATACCGCTACTGTAAAGTAAGTTTCCGTCAGGCATCTTAACCTCTTGCACTCAGCCTTTAAGGGCCATTTCTGGAAGAAAATGCCTACAATATGTCAGCTGATATAATGCCAAATGTGACATCAGTCCTTTGCAATAAATGACCATACGGAGCATCGTCAATAAAGTGATCTAAAAGCAATAATGTTCCTAGAGCCGTACATCTTTGACTGTAGGAACAGGAACAAGATGTAGAATTAATTAACCCACTTTTTGCTTTAGGGCTTGGTGTTAATATTATGTGTTGTTTCTGTGCAATGGATTTTAAGGGCACAAAGTGTCTTTTGTTTAATAATCTTTAGATTAAAAAGAGATTTCACCTTTGCGCAGTGCAATTACAGATAGTTTAAATAGGTCTTACCGTAATTCTATGTAGTTTACTGATATTTTCAATGGAATACTTTTCATTTAATCTTTATATTGTTTATCAACATATTTATAAAATACCATTGTTGTTCTCACTGCAAAATATTTACAGCTCCAATTTCTACTTGTATAACTAATTGCGATTCCGTAAGTAAGCACATGCTAATACCATTATTCATCTTTTCTATTACTGTGATGATATCACTAATTTATGGTGTATTTGAAGGACTATCACTCATACTCAATTTGCAATTTGGCAGGAGTACAATTTTTGTCTATACAAAAATAAGAGTGAGTAAAAGTAGCTATCTGATAATATGTAGTTTCTAGCTAAGCCTTATAATTTAAATAGAGCTAATTATTTTCTGTCAGCCTTTTCTTCTGTTCAGCATTTGACATCCTTAACAAGCTTCTATTATATTTAATTATTGCTTTTTTAAATCTGAATGTAATTGCATAATGTTGCAGTTTCATTTCTGTACTATGCCGCAAATATTCTAGTTTTACCTTAAATATTTTTTCATTTGTATGATTTCTAAAAATACGAAAAATTGCCATCTGCCTGATGCTATACGCACTGATGAGACTGTCTTGTTCCAAGACTATCCGATGGTGAGATATAAAATAGATCAGCCGCGTACAAGTTGCAGTCCATGAGAAACTCAGCATAATCTGTAGGATACCAAGGTTTTCTTAAAAAAAAAAAAAAAAAAAAGAGGAAAATTGCAGAGAGTGCAGTTGTCAGAAGGGCCGGCTTGCATCATCACTTTATTTCTAAACTCTGTTTTGTTTATAAATTTTTAATATTTACCAACCTGAGGTCAGAAAATCCAATCCTTGCAGATTTGGGGATGCAGCCTTTCAAGGCCTTATTTTCACAGTATTTGCAGTGCGGGTGTCCTTAGAGTTTAGAGCAGCTTTGTCCGTGTGTTTTGTGCTTTATGATTTCTTATCCACAAGCTATCAGTAGCCATTCTATTTCAATTAATTATACACACATCAAAAGCATATGTATTTTTGAAAGAATGCATTAGAGGTTTCCAATTGCCTATTGAAGCTTTTCTTGAAAGAAAACAAAAGCAAAACCTGAAATTGCGCACATGGGATTTTTCAAAAAGGGAGACAGGGGAAAATAGTGCAGAAATAATGGAAAAGAGATATTGCAGTAAACGTGCTTGAAAACATAGATTTTTAGCACTTCTCATTATTAAGATGTACATTATCAACCGCTTGGTGTCTTTCAAATAAAATCCAGTGTAGTCCCCGACACAAAGCAGGCACAGGCCAGCAGCGATCACAATTTGAAACTGTGAGTACGATCCAGAAACAGCCAGAAATCTACATTTTTGTTGAGCAAAACCTACAGAGAGCAGCACCAGCAAAATGAGCCATGTTGCAGCCTCGTTATGTGTTTTAGGAGGAAGAACCAATCTTTTCCCAGGGATTGATTTGATTTGAAGGAGAGCCTCTGGTGCAGAGGTGGCAGAATAAATACCTGAAGACTAATGTTCTCTGTTCAGACAATCAATACCAGCCCCATGACTATACTTCTGGCTACCTTCTAGTTAAAAACAAATTTTTTAATTCTGACAATTTAATTGCCATTCCCAAGTTCACATTAACTTGCTTGGGAAAAAGGGGCTTTAGGTAATTTTTCAAAGGGGGAAAAAAAATCCCTCCAAAATGGCTATTTATAAAAGTCAGTCTACTTGTGTATTGTGGGGGAAGGAAAGATAGGTGAAGGTGTATGGGCAGGCAAAACCTGGTGTGGAAGGAGTTAACTTTTTCTGTGTTACTCCCTCCTCACCAACCCGCCTGTTGTTTAGAAATTAAGCCAAAATATTTAGAAATGATCTAGGTGTGGAAGTCAAAATTTAGTTCCTGGAAACCAGTATCAGGCAGAAATGAGTACTTTGGATTTAGACTGACTGCCATGGACAGCATTTTGTGAAAGAACCTTGATTTGCAAGAAAATACTATTAGCAAGAGCTTTTTTAACAAGTGGTTTGTTGTTGGTTTTTACTGACATGTTAAGAACCTGGTGGGGTGTGTGGGGGAGGATTAAAGTAGTCTGTAGTATTTCAGTTAAGACAACAGGCTAAGTTAGTTCAGAGCGCTGTAACGCAAACTGACTGGAAACTGAGCACAGACAATATTGGATCTGACTGGTCAGTTTTCATTGCCTCGATTCAAGGGATAAAAGAGAACTTGTAAAAATAAAATAAAAAATATCTGGTGTGAAAGTGCTCATTTTTTCTGGTGTGAAAGTGCTCAAAGCTGTCTCCTTAAAGAAATGGGAGGACTAGAAGATTTCATTTATTCTATTTAAAAAAAAAAAAAAAAAAAAAACTTTTTCCTGAATTGCCTTTTTTTTTCCCCTGATATATTTACCAGAAATAAAAGGCCGTTACTAGTAAGTTATCTTTTATATGGTGCTTTCTGAAACTATTTTTCAGATGTCTTTTAAAAAAAAAAAAAAGAAAGCCTCCCTTAAGGTAAAGCTGTAAACAATTTAAAACAGTTTCTGGTCCTGTGAAAGCTCCAAGTTTGTCCAGCAGTATAAGCTAAACTGCTGGTTTTACACCCGCCTGCTCCAAAGACTTAGCAGGAATAAACGGGACTCTATGCAGATGCAGAGATCTGCTTGCAAAGAGCTCCTCGAAGCAGGGGAAGCCAGGTCTCACGGAGCACTTTGGGAAGAACTGTATGGAATTACAGTAATGAAATGAAATTACTGTGCTAGATACATACCCTGCCGGCACACTGCTGTGGGCCGTGCAGTACACAGGCCGTGCCTTCAGGTCTTGATTTTGAGGAGATGTATATGAATATATGTTTAGATTTGCAGCATTGGAGCCAGAAGCCCCAGTCATGCCAAGAATAGCCAGCCCTGGCAAAGAGCAGTTTGGGTTCACAGAAGGCAGAATAGGGTTTGGGGCCGAAATACGCACTCAGATGCACTATACCTAGGCACAGAGGTGGGAACTGAATGTAAGTCACATGAGAGACCTTCTCCGTCAGATACATTTATCTCTGATCAGTAAATACGGAGAGAAAAGCAGAAGATTGTCTGGCTATATAAGCATGTGGAGTAGATGAATCTGTGCAGAATATATTCCTTTTCCGTCCAAACACATACCCACATGTGAGCTTGTACGTGCTGGATGTAGCTGTGGTGCGTAATACAACTCAAGACAGGAAAAAAAACAGACTGTGTTTCAGAGCGTGCTGGTTTATTGCCTTCCAGAAGCTGGTATTTAACGATATGTATTAATGGTTTGCACCTCTGCATGCCTGGGTGCGCACACATGTTTATGCATACTGACATACTAAGAGGTGTGGATAGCTAGTGTCATATGCAAAGAGATTACAGAAATTGAAAATTTCCATAAAAAAAGGACTAAAGTAACTCATGGTCTAAAATATTTTCTTAAAAAAAAACGGAAAAGGGCAGTAACATCTTACATGATTTACATTTTTGAATCACTATAATATTAGCTTGGGAAAGAAATAAAATCTGAATAAATAGAGGGAAATTTCTCATATACCACACCCTTAGCTTGAAAGGCACCTTGTTGATTTTGTTTTTTTTCCCTTAATGAGAAGAAAAAAAGAGAATAAAGGACATACAACTATCTTGG
>VZSV01000024.1:1245582-1260582 GCA_013398735.1 Nothocercus julius
TATATATATATATATATGTGGTGCATACCTTTGCTTTAAAGTCAAGGCTTGGCTTTACTATTTGCCAATCTATTGCAAAGACCGTGTTTATAGAAGTTAGCTGATTTTGCAAGAGGGAGAAGAGACGTTTCTATTTCTACAGATATCATTAGCATATCTCAACACTTAAAAGTATTTCAGAAATCTTTTTTTTTCTTTTTCTTTTTTTTTTTTTTTTTATCCAGAGCTAATTAAATATGTGTATTGTCAGGTTTCCTCTAGTTTTGTTTCTGGAGTGGAAAAGAAGATGATTCCATCTACGCCTTGAATTAACTAGTTTGTCCTTTCCTACTCAGTATTAAATTCTTATGTTTGATCAAGACCCAACCAACGCTAGTGACTTTTTCTAACGGCTCAAATCTCTTATTAAAGGTAGCTGCTCTTTTCTCATGGTGAACAGCAGTGACTTCTTTTGACTGTGAGGTCGTTTTGACTTCTTTAATGCTATTTTTTAAGTTTAGCTTCAGTAAGCAGGCAATCATGGAAAATCAGGCAAGTCTACTAGAAAAAGAGCATTTCTAATGCTCATGTAGATTTTTGGTTTTGTTGCAGCTTCTGATGGACCTTATGTTTTGTTTGGTTGTGATTATGTTGGATGCATGCCTTTTTATTGGGTACAGTTTGCCAAATTTAAGGCGTCACCTGGTCCTTATTTACAGAAACTGATTAATTACACTAATAATACCACTTTCAAAAGTGGCACAAGAGCATGTATCATGCCAGGATTTTGTCAACTTGACCTCTATTTGAATGCAATTATGCTTGTTTAAGAAAAATATGAGGGGAGTGATAATCTAGCACATGGTTCCTAAAAATGCTGTGAGGGTTACATGAGCATATATTATTAAAATATAAAAATTCTGTGAATATTCTTAGGAAAGTCAAGGTCATGGAAATCAAAAATTTGTTTCTATTTGGCCCTATTTTTCTCTGTGTTAGTAGGTTCATCACAGTAATTTCATTCATTGTCTTGTATTTTCACATGTCTATGCATATGCACAAATAATCATGCCAACAAGCAATAGATTTTACTGTTTTATCAGTCGGGTACTGATTTACTCCAAGATCAAAAGTGTTGTGCAGCTACCTAAGGTGCAGCATATTTCTAAGTTACCAAAGGCTGCAGTTTGAGAAATTCAGTTTCTAACTCCAGAGACGAAAACTTGGCATTTGGACCCCCACCTTTCCTTACAACCAGCAAGGTGAAATACTCAGCCCTCACCAGCTACTCTACAGACTGCAACTTGCCAGTGAATTTCCGTGTGTGCAATTTATAGGGGAAGGGGGTTCATGGGAGGAGGGACAGGCAAGAGGGTGGGAGGGGGCTTCATCTTCTCAAAAGTGCTGATGACCAGCGTGGAACATAGCAAGTCCCTCTTCTTTCGCCCCCTGCCTTGGTATTTTAATGTGATTTTCATTTGACCTTGGATACGTTACAAAAGGCATCCAGTTTCAATTTACATTTCTAATTTTTTTTATAAGCTTTGTGTTTGAGCAGTCTAATAACTGTTCCCTCATGCAGATATTATATAGTTTAAATGCTAAGTTGGAGCTGTCTACTTTTCTGCTTATGATACTTTATAGTATTATATTTTTATCCTTCCGAAGTATTATTTTGACATAAAAATAGAATATTGCTAGTTATAAAATCTTCGCAGAGGTTTTGTTGCTACTTCTAATGAGAGAACAAAATCATAGCAATTTCTATTCTATATCTTGTTGTGCATATCTTACTTGGAAATAACTCTGACATGGTAATATGCTGCTCTCTTTTTAGTTTTCTTTCAAATTAAGTTAAACACATGCAAAATGGTTCAATGTGCCATCTCGTGTAGCTGGGAAGGGGAAACTGTATTGGCTGAAATAATGTATACAAGCCATCTGAATAGTTTAATTGAAATAATATTTGGTGATCTGAGGGATGGAAATTGTTCCTTTTCTTTAACCATCTGAAATAAAAATGGGATGTAAAGCAGCTGTCTTGGCCTGGGGAAATCAAGGTTCAGCCAGTCTGTTTCTTTTCTTCATTTTCTCCTTCTATCTTCCTTTATTATCTTTGGATCCCAAGGAGTCTTTCTTATTTTCTAACTGGTTTTGTCTGCAGCGAGGGGCTAGGTTGGTGGGTTTAAATAGATCTGGATAGAGTGAAAAATCTTTGATCTATGGCTATGACTGCTTCCAAATGATTTGCTTGCTGGGACTGGACACTGTCCATGCCCTTTCACTTCACTATCAGATAGGCACACAAAAAGGACTTGACATGCTACCAGATGCATAGTTAATCATTGCATTAGGTCTGTAAAGGGGTCCATCCAGACTCAATTAGGTCTACCATTCTTAACTAGTGCTCACTCTGTATTTTGTTTGGAATGCGATATTAATTGTAACTGCTGTTCTGTTTATTTAAAAGTGCTTTAATAGAGCTCCCCGCTTTTACTTTCAAAGAGTTTTCTCTGCAGTTGCTGTATATTCGTGTATATTTAGAACAAGTGAGTATTGTTCTAGCAACATGTAACAAGTATTTTTGCAGTAAAATACATGGTTTGAAGCTTTTTTTTTTTTGTATTCTTGTAATTCAGCTCTTTTCTTAATACTGGCATCTAGAAGTGCATTTAAAAAAAAGTTAAATCTAGTGACTGATGTGTACTGAAATGTGTGTGCTCAGAAGAAAAAAAAAGAAAAAAGTTTACAAGAGTATCTCTCAGTTTGGAACCAAATCTTAAGTTTTGAAAACCAAAAAGCAGGAATCTTCTGTTATTTATAAAAGAATTCATACTTACTATGTGGCATTGGATGCTTTTGCGAGGAAAGGAAATGAAGGTGCAGGATTTTGGAAGGTTCGGCAGTGGAGTAAAAAGCATCAGGTAAAATATTGCCCAGAATTTTGGGATATCCATGAATAGTTTGCATCTAAAAGGTGTTGGGTAGACATAGGAACTTAATAAAGTGCATTGGAAACATCCTAGAATTCCCAGGGTAAAAAAAACAAAAACCAGAAACCCCCTAAAAAAACACTCCTACCACCAAAATAGCAAACAAACAAACAACCCCCAAACCCCACGATGCTGCAGCTTGCGGAGATAACCAGACTTGCATGGTGTGAAGTTCTGGTGCTCAACTTAGGCAAACTGTTTTGGTCGCCCGTGCTGCCTGTGTTTGCCAGCAGTGCTGCTGTTGAGGATGGTAGGCCAGCGGAAGGAGGAGCTCAAAAGAACATAGAACTGTCACTGCTTTAACATTGATGCAGCTTATATATAAGAAAGGAGTATCAATGAGAATATTTGAATCATATTTTCGTTAGCTTTTAATCTGGTTTTAATCTGGTTTAAGCTATTTGGCGAAAAGGAGGAACAAGGCGTTCAGCTGTTAGCAGTTTCTTTACGTACAGTTACACCAGCTCGTGTATTCAGCTGCAGGAAGGAGCTGAGCTCTCGCTGCAGCGCAGAGATCTCATGCTTTAGCCCTTTGCTTCATGGTTGTCAATATCCTTAGAAGGAGGGAGCGTGCATTAAAATATAACATTTATCATTGGGTTGGAGTCGCAATGCTATTCCAGTGTTACTAATGGACTTCCCAGATGTAGGATGCATGAGTAAATACTACTCTGAAGTGCCAGTTAGGGCCCTCTCGGGATTTTTAAATAATTTATGCCTACCTGCTGCCCTGAAGTACGGGTGTGTATGTGTACGCGTGTGTATAATATATTTATGATTAGTATTTGTGCATATAAACATCTATGGGAGAGCAAGAATAACACAAGAGGCCTTAGGAGGCTCGGGCAGGTAGTTTTCCCTCCTCCATCTTCGTTCGGGGAAGTTTGTTCCTAATGGTGCCTGAGTGCCAACGCGGCCGTGGAGGGGGCCTGTTTATACGTACTCTGCGGGCTTCCCGAGTGCTAACTTGAAAGAAAGTGGGGCTTGAAATGCACGGTCATTTGCGAATTTATGTTTTATCTCCCTTCACTTGAAAATTTATGAGGAGAGTGGCTCTGGGTGCTTGCGCTGTGTGTTCCAGGGCTTGCCCCCACTGATAACACCCTTGTTGGCGTGAAAGTGCAATGCAAATTATGACAGTTACAACCTTCTGTTTTGTTTAACCTGTCAGTGGATTTCCTGGCTCAGTGCTGAGGGCAATGGTGTGTTCAGCAAGCTCCATATTCACCTAAACTTGAAAGGTCAGGTTTCTACAGGCGAGCCTAGTCAGAGCCTAATTGATGAGGAGGGCAGGGGGACAGAATTTACTGTTCTGTTGGCTAGTTTCATATCGTTAGGTTGTCCTGAAAGCATCAGGCAGTCACAGCCCCTTTCATGTAAGTGCTGACCCTAGACAGGAGCTGACAATCAAAGGAGGCAGCCACAGGAACCGGTGCGAGGAGCCTATTGATTTTTCAGTTAGGTCTAAGTAGTTTGTAGCATGGGTAATGGGTGACAGAGGCAGGTATGTCATTATCAATGAGCTCCCGGACGGCAGCGACAGCCCCCGCTCATATTTCCTTCAGCACTGACACTCCGCGTCCGGCGCTGGTCAATAAATCGCCCAACCTTTCACTGACAGCGGCTGGGAGGTGGCGGGGGGAGCCGGGGAGCTAAACTTGCGCTAAACTTGAACTTGGTGCCGATGCCGGGGCTCGGCGAGGGCGGCGGACGCGTGGCGCTGTGAGCCGACCTTCGCGCCAGGCTTTCTAGGAGGCAAAAGCTGTGCTCGGGATCAAGCCGAGCAGCCTAAAACGCCGCCTTTCTGCACGAGCACGGCCCGCTCCGGCAGGTAATCTAGGTTACCATGGCGTGGTTTTGTTTTTCCTTGACTATTGCTCTGCATTTAATCAAGTTTATACCGCCACGGCCATCGTCTGCCATTCAAAATCCACTTTTAATTCCTCGTTTCCTCTTCTTAAGTTTCATGTATGGAGACTATTGAAAGATGTTGAACTTTCTTACAAATCCAAAGCGCTAGCAATACAGTTTCTGCTCTATGTACCCTCACTGTTTTGAGTGCAGAACCGCTACTTCAGGAAGCCAAACAGAGCTTTTATTACTTGCATTTTAATAGTTGCGGTTTCTGCATTTAATAGAGGTAGATTGGAATTTTTGATTTATGCTTAGTTAAATTCTGGAAGATCTTAGCAGAACTTAAAAATTGTAATAAAAGTTCTTTTTTTTTCTTGAAGGTATTTCTATGGAAATTTGTTTAAATGAACTCAAATACCTTCATCTGAAGGTTCTGAAGTTTTCTAATGCTCTTACTTTACTGGAGGGATGTAGGCGATCTGCATGTTTCCAGAAGTTGGAATTCAGTCAGGTTTTATGCTGTGCACAGATGTTAACAAAATAGCATATGCTTATAATTAAAAAAAAAAAATCTTTAAACAAATTGAAATAAAACAGAAGAGTAAATGTTTTGAAAAACTTCCCTAAAATAACTCATTGCTATGGTATCTTGTTTAACAATGTTTGCAATGTTACACAGAGCAGGAATCTGAGACTGTGCATGTTGAATAGCTGCGAAGTATCATACACGGCAGAAACTTTTTCATCCGCCTGCAGCAGCCAAAGCCGTTTTCTTTGTGGCTGACTTTGGAGCTGCAAGAGCAGGGCTGACACAGACTAAAGAAATAAAGTTGAAATTTATCACTGGATTACAAAATCCTTTAATAAATAATTGTATGAACGAAAAATCTGACTACAAATGCATTTGAAACAATTATAAAATTAATCAGGTATAAAAGTCTGTTCAGGTTTTGTGACGTTGCCTATGGAGCCAAGCTTTGCAGCATGGGCTGGGTAACTGCCTTTGAGACAAAAAACACTCAATTAGCCAGGTAGAAAGTGTGTCCAGGTTCCTTGAGGCCTGAGGTGTTTTAACGGATATTTTGGGTATTTTTCCAGAAGCTACTCATCCACTATATATTAGAGGCCTTTTTTTTTTTTTTTCTTTCTCTTTTGAACTAGGTGAAAAGTACAGCTGAGCAGTGACAATCTTTTGTTATAAACAGGTACAGCATCTTTTACTGCGTTTTCAGTGTCTCACTGGCATGTTGTATTGTGGTGGAAATGTAAAAAGGAGCTGCAGAAAGGCGACAGATTAAATTTTCATGAAAGAAGCCCCTAATCAGCAGTGACAGTGTAAGAGAAAGATGATTGCCACTTGGTCATTGTGGAGAGGCACTTAGAGTTGGTGTCAGTGCTTCTGTTAATGATGACTAATGTCTTTCTCGGAGAAAACGCATGCTCAAACGCGCTGCTACAGGCCAGAGGAAGAGCTGAGGGATAGGCACTATTAAGGGAAAAGGTTGTGGATCCTAAAACAAAACCCAATGTCTTCAGATGTAAAGGCAACGGTGTTTTTGCAACACCAGAAAGCCACAGCTGTAAAGCTGTTCTTGTTCTAGTTTTTAAGCAAAAGTATTCTAAAAATACATACATGGATGTATGATGTACTAACCTGCTTTAATTAAAAAAGACATAGATGACACTGGCATGTAAGCACACTAATTAGAAGTAAAAAGTCGTATTTAATTCCTCTTCTGTTAATGAAGCTTTTTATTTGTTTTTAATGAACAAAACCCTGCCGCAATATTTTCTTTCCTATGCACAGTGCTGTGTTCTGAATAAACCTTTCATAGTCAAATGCAGAATGACTCAAAAGACCTTTTCAAACCTTGAAGCTGTGACTGTTAGGTATATTGGCAAAAAAGAGGTGGCATGTGTCACTTCTTCAGCTTTTCCCAAAGTGAGACCTTTCAGAAGGGCATTTGCAATGCTTGTCATATTTTTTCATATACATCTTATTGGTCTGACAAGTCTAGAGGACCATGAGAAAACAGATGTCATTGCATTCAGACAACACTAATTACTCTGGGATTTTTGCAGCCTCAGTGCTTGCATGTAACTGTCGATTATGACTGTTTATGTGGCCTATCATGGGGACACACGGCACACTCAGATGGTGCCACTGGTCTTTTTGTTTCCTGTTATCACACAGTGAGATGTAAAAATCAGCAACAAGCACCACAGCAAGAAAACACATTTATGTGCTACTTTTGTATGTTTGAAATGCACTTTGGCAAAATACCTTTTGATAAAAATTGCATTCTGAATTATTATGAGATTGAATATTTTAGAGTCTGCTCACTAAGCGTAGTGGACTACGCTTGGACTGTCTGTAGCGTTTCACAGTGGTTTTTAATGTTATGTGCCTCAATTTTGTAAAGTTTAAAAATCAGACGAAGATGCTAGTTGATTTGACTATTTTCCTAAATCTCCGATGTCTAATCACAGTTCAGATTAGAAACCAACAATTCTATTCTCTTAGAAATTGCATATTTTCCTACCGCTGTCCTCCCCACCCCCACCCCATAGAATTCAGTCTTTTCATAATCCATCCTTCCTGTTTCTGTGCATGATTTTTAGACCAAGTTCAAGTGGTGGTCGTGTCGTGGCCTTACACTGTGCGTTATCTTGAATTTCAGTACACGTTTCATAAACAGAGCAACCTATGTTAATCACAGATTGGAAAATAAAAGCTCCAATAATGTAACTTCACATGCTGATGAAGCAGAAATAGAAGCAGCTTTATCAAAGATGTATGATGAGATAAAACTGCAGTCTCTGCTGTACAGTTATAGTAATTATGACTAATGAACCGTCCAGTCTGGATGAAATGGCATGCCCACAGGGACTGTGTCCAATCAGTTGTGACTTATGCAAGCTGAACAAAACATTGATGGTGTTCCAGATTCAATATTGGAACAGGAAGTGTGCTCTTTGTTTGCAGCATTCGCTTGGTCAAGTTATTTTAAAACAATTTAGGGATAAAGAGTGTTAGTAAATAAAAGCCTTAAAGGATTATGATTTTGCCTTGATCAAATATACCTGAATTAAAAAAAGAAAGAAAAAAAGCATTATTGGCGTGATCCTGATGTGACATATTTCAAAGTTGCTCTACTCGTCTTGCTAATCTACATTACAAAAACGCCTGTGTTTTTTTTAATTGTCTAAAAATAATGAAAGCAAAAGACCCCAAATTTATAAATGTAGTAATGTATCTGTTTAGGCTTACTACAATAATATATTTTTTAACAAATTTGTTTGAGACCTGATATTTCTGGTATTCTGTTATCTGTATTTTGAAGCAGTCTATATTTTGTAAGTAAAAGAATATAGGTACTTCAGAACATTCGTACCTGGAAGACAGTTTCTTATAGTAAGGGAGTTAATTCGTATAGCCAACAGAAAACAGAGATCCAGTATGTTTGATAACTTATAGACTAGCAGACTAATAATTTTAAAACAGCTTCTTTCTACAAAGACAACCAACATAGGTTGTTCTAAAAGAGAAAAACCTAAAATCCTGAGTGATAAAATGCAGATTATGTAGGTGCAGCAGCCTGTAGTTGGCTGCCCTAAAGCAGCATATGCACATGTTCACGCACGCACACAGAACAACTTTTCTAGAAATGTTTTTGTGATATGTGCTTTAGGCCTAGTCTGGAAGCGGTTGTGTATGAGTCTGTTTACATGCAAATGTGTGAAGGAGTTGAGAGTAAAGTTAGGTAGACATAAAAAAAAATATTAATGATATGCTGCAATCCATTTAGCGTTTTGTCTGACCTCTTCAAGAAGTTAATGGTGAAAAATTATGTCAAAAGTAAGTAGCAGTTAATTACTAACAGACTCCAGCAAAAGGAAGAAGAAAATCTTAAAACATACTTAGCACGAAGTTAACATACAACAGATTGGTAGGAGATGTCCTAGCCTGACCAGCTGTTTAGCAGTGGTGTGTGTTTGTTAGAGTCAGGAAAATTCAAGCTATGTTGGTTATTAAAATATACTGGGAATGAATAGATGGCTATAAAATAAATTGGCAATTAAAGAGGGGCATACCTCAAACCTGGAGTCATTACCGACCTGCCTGTACTGCTAGCAGAAAGCTAGATAGTGTTGGGATGTGTGTGTGGCTTTTCTAAAATATTTTTTGAGTAACACTATTTCATCTTTGTTTTTCCATTTATTGAAACTCAGAAGCTTTATTCAGTATTTTGAAGGTTTTTTGATTTTTTTTTTCGTTTTCCTGAAATGGAGGAAAACACAAACTTACCTGTAGTACTTTTTATTTTTACTCTGAACAAACCCCAGATTGCTGGTGCCTTTGAATTCAAGTAGGTTTTAAGTAAAGAATTAATTTGAATCCCAGACTTTTAGACATTTGATTAAACTAGTTAACTAATTCTACTTAAAAAATAAAAAAAATAGAAATAGTTTATCACATTGGTTTTTTTTTGGTAGTGTTCAGCGATAGTGCAAGGGCTTTGCTAAGAATAAGAATCCCTTTCTGTTTTTCTTGCCATAAGGCGTGTTTGTATTAAAAATTATGAATGTTAAAATGTTGTATGCAATTTAGGCAAGGATACTAGGCTAAAGAATGATGTTAACTAAACACTTTTGGAAAAAATGCGATGTCTTGGCTCAAGCTATGTTAAAAAGTTAAGGGTAAGATGTTTGGCTTTTTAAGACTGTGGGACTCTAAGCATGAGAGTCTTCAGTTTCATTTCAGAATCCGTACGCTACAATGTGTAATGCATGTTATGTGATTTTACTGCACAGAAGGTTGTATTAATACCACTTTTATTCAATGATTATGTCAGAGTTGCGCCAACGAAGTCAAGACTGAGTTTGCTCAGTTTTGCATAGCTGTACAAAACTCATTTGCTTTCTTCCAAAGAGTTGTTATTCAAAAGTACAGTTATTCAAGTTATTAAAAAAAAACCCTTTTTTTTAAAAAAAAAAAGATTTTTAGGGAAAAAATGGTTAAATATTACAATAAAGCAGTAAGTTTTAGGTTGTGGTTTTTTTGAGACCTCAGAATATAGTCGTGTTCTTTCTTTATAAAGTTAGTGCTAAAGTTCCTGTTAATTTATGCCAGTCCTGAATAGCTTCTTTCTTCTCTGGGACATCCATCGTTTCCCCCTTGTTACTCTCTACAGACCTGAGCCAATTTTTGATATTTAACAAGTTTTGCTTGAGTAAAATGCCACATGGAGTGGCAGGTATTGCAGGTATTCATACCCACATTTGTTGTGCATTAGAACTGGGGAGTGTTGGATCATGAGGATTTAATTTAATCTTTATGTTGAAAATTAAACTATGTGTGTTTATGTACATATATAAGATAGGTGTTTTATGACCTGCGCTCTGAGAAAAAGAAGTTTTCATGGAAACCACTTAGAGCCATTTTCTAAAGAAACATGGCAGGTTTCTGCGCTCTACCCTTCATGAGAGTGAGAATTTTCCAACTGGTCAGAATACTGCTTCCTCTGTGACTGTTTCTTTTCCTTATTTGAGTGAAGCCAAAGTGAGCGATGAGTTACCTGTGTCATGGAAGGACCCCCTCCCCACGTGTGTCATGTCCCAGCAGTGTGGAAAACCTGATCCGTCCGTCGTGCGCTCGCCCTGGCTCCTGTGATGTTTTCGCTTCCTCCACGGGTCTGTATTGGAATGTAAACCTGAAACGTTTCACTTTGAGCTGCTAGGAATGTTCTTTGCCTCAGTCTCTCGGTGGCTAAAAAATGTGTATCAGCTTTGGACTAAGATAACTTTGGGTTGATGATTTCAGATGTGGTGGCCTCATGACTTCTGTGTATTAGGGATTAGAGGATTTTGTTCACCTTTCTCTGATTTTTCCGTTTGATTTCATGTTTGAGTATATGTGGTGGTTGGTGGTTAGGGCTGTGTGAGTAACTGACAGTCTTTCCGTTTGTCTGCCGAATCGTAGAGGAATTTCTTCTTCATCACAGGAAACCTGCTAAGCCTTCAGTGCAAGCGAGAGCGACTATGGGGCCGCTCCAGCTTCTTCTGCCTTTCAGTGACTGCCGCAAGGCAAAGCTGCTCAGGGCAGCACGCGCGGCCTCACCTTCCCCAGCTCAGATGGAGCCCGAACTACCTGTTGGCCATGGGGCAGGGAGGAAAAGCTGGTGAAGGTGCCACT
This sequence comes from Nothocercus julius, assembly GCA_013398735.1. Taxonomy (NCBI): domain Eukaryota; kingdom Metazoa; phylum Chordata; class Aves; order Tinamiformes; family Tinamidae; genus Nothocercus; species Nothocercus julius. Next base: position 1,256,605 of record VZSV01000024.1, read on the forward strand.
GTGCTGGCTTGTCGCAGACCTGCCCTCCAAGAGGGGATCTTCGGCTGCCTGCTTAGGGAGGGCTTGGCTTGTTCAAAAAGCTCTCGCAACCCGGGGGACCTTGACCTGTGACTCTTGGTCTGGATTCTCATCTTGCCTGGGCTGCCCAAAATCCGCAGTGATTTGTTTCACTGGGTTGCGTTACCTGGTTAAAAAAGTGAGGAGTGTAGTAGAGCCAGGAAGGAAAGCATTTTCATGTGATAGAAGTTTTTGAGATTTTTTTCTGCATAGAGTAAAAAGTCAGAACTTCAAAAAATGATCCTAATGAACTAATGGTATCAAATAAAAATCAAATAGAGACACTTTGAGTATTTTGTTTTATGTTGACCTCTTGGTTTTTAGGATAAATCGCCTAATGCTTTCAGGGTGTGTGACAGAGTAATTGGAAGCAATGTTCCATAACCTCCAAAACTTAATTAAGGAATCAAAAACAATTTCTTTAACAATATTTTTAATTAAAATACTTTTTTTTGTATAGAATAATAATAATTACTATTATTATTTTTAAAACTTTTCCTCTGTGCAATACTAATTTATGAGAAGTTTTTGTTTTTCAAGGGTTCCTGCCAAGATATTTGTAAAATCCATTCTGGTGCTTGTTAAGGTCTGGATCCTGCATTTTTTTTTTTCTTTTCTTTCACCTCTTACTTCTCTTATATTGTTCTTGTGTATTTTATTTTACCTTTAATGATTTTTATTTCTTTTTATTGTAGACAACTCTTCAGATACTATACTGTCTTGCTTGTATACTCATGTAATTTTATGGTAGAAAAAAAAAAAGGTAAAATATAGTAAATACCACTCACTATAGGTAATGGTCATCACTCAGGAGTTTCTTCTGCAGTGGAGAAAATAAATAATTAGAGGTATGTAAGAGAGAAATGGTGTGTAGGTATAAGAATTCAGTATTAGAGTGGCTACTCTAGGTCTCTTGAAGTAGTCATGAAAACTTAAACTGTGCCTCGTATATTTAAGACCAGTGAGCCTATATGGTTTTATTAATGTGCTATAAATCTTATATTCACGAGCAGTGTTTACTACTGTGCAGTATATTTAAAAGAAAATTTATACCTCACTGCAAAAGGAAGGTAGGTTAGTGAAAAAATACAAGGGTGGATCTCAGACATTTATCCAAATCTGACAAGTATTTGCAAAGAATTTATTCTGTGCATTTCTGTTGATATGTATTCTAGCCTCGATTTTAATTAAATCCTTTCAATATTTATTTTCACTTGTGCAGATAAAACAAGGACTTATCTTCAGTCATTGTCTGTATACCAGAACATTATATATGTTCATGTATTGTCTCACTTTGGATCCTGGAGTGAGTTCTTAATATTGTTTTAAAATGGGCCATTCTTCATTTTAGAGTAGTAACTAAAGGACTTATTGAAGACCACAGCAACCAATAATTTTCTTGATAAGGCAAGTCTTGTCCATCTCTGGCCTATCTTTCACTGCATATCCCTTTCCTTTTGGACAGTATTCATTAAATAAAATGAATGGATTGTTGCATTAACTCAGTGCGTAAATTAGGAACACAGAAGCACAAACGCATTTGTGCAACTGCGTTTGTGCAGCTCCCTTCCCGGTTACAAGACTGGTTTCGTTGTCTTTAGAGAAATTACTTGTCTAATATCCCCCGCTTTGTAGCACCTGGGAAACCTTCCCATATGGTCTCTAGGGCTGGCAGGATGTTACTGTAGATGTGATTCACTCTGGTAGCAAGACTGCTCAAAAGTTACTCACCTAATGCTGCTGAAAGGGCAGCCATTCTTTCACTGAAGAAACATTTTTTATTTGTATGGGGGCGTTCTAGACAGCACAAAAAAAATACAGTTAATGTACCATGCATAACCTTGCATGGCCCTTAAACCTGCACTTCCACCTCGAGGTGGTTAAAATATTAGGCAGCAATACAAAGCAGGTAGTCTGGGTGCCTTGCGACCTGCAAAGAGTTTTGTTACCCTTTATGCTTTTATGCTCTTTATAATTAACACTATTTGATGCCGTTTAAAAAGAAGCGTGTATACTTTCAGTTCCATGTCTGGAAACAGCAGCATTACTGACGTTGCGGAGCGATGTTTAACAGTCCAAGAAATTATTGGAACATGTATTCTGTATCTCATGAGATATTTACCAGTGGATTTATAGTATGTGATTACATAATTAGTTTTGTAACATATAGTTTAAGAAATTGTATCACTTATTCAGAATATTTAAATCTTCTAAGCATCCTCAGCACCAGAAGATTTTTTTTAAAAACGTAGTCTGTAGTGTGTTTTTTCTGCCCTTCCTTCATTCCTTTAAAAAATGGAAAGATTATCTTGCTATGTTGTACCAGTAAGGAGAGTTACTTAAACTACTGAGAGAGAAGTACATAGGAAATTACGCAACTGTTGGCCAATGAGGGTTCCCTGCTTTGTTTGTGTGGTTCTGTGTGTGTGAGGGGTAAACTGTTATATTCAAGCTAGAACTACACAGTACCTCAGGTGCCTTAGAGCAAATGAGGTCCAAGCTCCTGTGTTGCCTCCTGCCACGGTACCAGCTCCACTGCTTGCGCGGTGAGCCAGCTCAGGAAGCTGAAACATAGGAAATTGAATCCCCACTTTCACCAAATGGTTACTTTGCAACTGGCTAAGCACCCTGAAACGGTTTTCTGTATGTGATCACCTGGTGTTGTGTTAATGAGGGATAGCAGGTATTTGACCCAGCTGAATAGTATTGCAGTACCTGGATTTAGGCTGTGGAAATCGTGTTCACAGTCTGCTTTCCACAAGAGCTGATCTTTTGCATGTCCTCTCAATTACAGTAAGAGGTACAGGTTTTTCCACCCTGAAAAATACATCTTTTCCCCCTCTGGAGTTATGCAGAGAACAAGTTGGGACATCACCAGTATTTTCTGTATCAACTGTATTACAAACACAAGGTCCTTGTGTGAAGACCTTTCGGATTTTGATAAACTCTCCGCTGTTTTGCTGCACATTTGTTAGCCCTTCTGAGTATCCCTAGTTATTAAAAGATTCCTTCTCCTCTTCTGACCCCTTTGACACCAGCTTTCAACCCCTGCAGCTTTTCTGGGCACTTGTTCTGTCACCCTTTGGATACTCTGGAGAACGCAGAGAAGAACTGAGGCATGTGCTAATGTGCCCTGGTACCCTACTTTACAGGTTTATTAGGCTCCTGGGAGAATAATGCCTAGATGTATCCAATTATCTTGAAATCATCCTTAACTCAATCCAGGCTAGGATAAAATACAAATAAAAGTTTTTCTCTACAACATCCAAAGTGGAGAATACAGTTATGTATATGTATAAAAATAGAGGTGAAGAAATAAAATATAAGGTCACAGTGCACAAAGGTATCATCTCAAAAGATTCTCTTTCATGATATGGTCGCTTAGCTGACTGCAACCTGAGACATAAGGTTTTTGCAACAAAGGAGAATCATGTGGTATATGTATGTCAGGAAAGCATCTATAGCAAGTCAGTTGAATCCACAGAAAGAGACCTTTCAGATTTAAGGAATGCCTTCCAGTGACCTGGAGTAACCAAGAAGAATCTCTGGCATGCAGTAAAGTGGTAGGAAACACACTTGGACCCCCAGGATTCTTGAAAAAGTTTCTGCTGGATTCAGTGGGCAGCAGAGTGAATTCTTTCAAGCTACATTGCTAATGCAATATGCATGTGTGTATAATAGCTGATTGATACATTTTGATATCATAAGTACTTACAGAAAACATTATGACTAAAGAATGTGTGATCTGCTAATATGGTAGGCCAGTTTATGTATCAGGTGGTTCCTTTGGTCTAAATACGCAGGTTGAAGTCAAAGTTGCTCATTTATGTGGTATTCTGGGTTATTCTACATAAGAAGTCTGTACATGATTGTCCCATAGGCAGCATGACACTCTTATCCTGTTCTGCAAGTCTTTGATGT
>VZSV01000024.1:1265582-1269066 GCA_013398735.1 Nothocercus julius
ATCTTTAAAACTGGCCATTTCATGGAAATTATTTTGGTGCTAGATCATTTTGGTGCTTCAGTGCCAGCGTTCACGTAGCTAGCAGCACCAAGCAGTTAGAAACCCCTCTGGAAGCCATCTGTGGGGTTATACTGGCAAGGTATATTCGAAGGCACGAAAATATTCAGCTGTCACTGGAGTTGCGACCAGGGTTCCCTGGCCACTTGGGTTTCTTGCCAGTGGGACCTGGCATGGAGAGAATCACTGGGGCCAATTTTTGGCTGCTTATTCCTTTCCCTCCACTCTTGTGACATTGGTAACATTAGTGTGATGAGTCAAACTGAGCACCTAATCTGGCAGAAAACTTAACTTTTCTCCCCCAGATTTTTAACAAGATTAATTCCCTGAGCCAACTAACTGTGAGGCCGTAGGAACACTAGTGAGAGGAAAAGGAGACAGCAGCAGGGACCACCTGGTTGGAGGAGGCCAGACCATCCTACAGCAGTCAGCATCCATATAACCAGGGAACTGTGACCTCAGTGAAATTGTTTACAGATAAATTAGGGCTTTAATCTAGCTCCTTAATGTATATGTCTTGTGTTGTGATAAGAATCACAAAAGTGGAAAGAATCCACCACTGATTTCCAGTGCTGTCCTGCAGATCCTAAAGAGAATTACAAATCCCTTCTCCACAGAGTGCAATTTCATTGATATTTATGCTTGTATGTTCTTAAATAAAAGTCATTTTTTCTTCTAACTCTGTGCCTAGGACTTTGAAGCTGTTCTCTCCCATGTTTCTGGGCAAAAGTTACGATTTTTCCCATTTTTTCCTTCCTCACAGTGCTCATGGAATAGCAGTCAGGTATTACAGATACAGCAGTTTCTCCTAATGAAAGGAAAATCATTAGTCTATAAAACATTAAATGGTTGCAGAATATATGAAAACACCCAGAAATGTATTCCTGCTCCAGTAAATTAGTGCTGTCTTATCTACAGCCATAGTTATACTGATGCTCTTTGGAGTCTGTTATTACCTGGGGGTATGACATGTAACCAAATTGCTGATATGCCTTATATCACTTGCATTTAAACAGCATACTTCTGTAGAGGTACTTATCCTGCTCCAGAGATAGTGTTCCTGACCGGTAGTGCTTGGATAGTGAGAGTTAATTTTGACTTTTTTTTTTTTTTTTCTCTTTTTAAAGTTAGAGCTGTATTTTTTTTTTCTTGATAGATTTCCATTTTTAATCATTTTCAACATTTAATTCCAGCCTTTTAGACATTCCGTGGTTCTGCATTTTGAACCTAGATATAACTGGTTAGTCAGGACTGCTAGAAAATTCTTAGACGATTAAAGGATTTTGATAAAGCAGTTACGACAGTAGTTAGGTCCATTTCTTCCTTTGCTCTCATTAGCGGCTGTGATGCTTCTTAGCATTGTGGAGTTGGGAAAACAGGAATAAGACCATTACCATTCAGTTAAAAAATAGAATTACATCTTTTCTATTTAATTTTAAAGAGATAGCAATGTTAATTTCCTGATTGAAAAGCTGAAGAGTATTTTGCTTCGATTTATTTTGTATATGCTGCCAAATAGCATTTTCATAAAATGCAAAATCATACAGCCTGGTGTCTCTGGAAATTCTCTTGGCATACTCACACTAAATCACTTCAGGCAACTCCCTATCTGAATGCATTTTTTTCAGAAGAACTGATTTTATTTATTTATTTCCTTATTTTTTACTAAACTGAATTCCAACAGTAGACGTAGATTTGCTGGGAAGACCCATAGATAAAACAAATGTTTACATGACTTGACACAATAAGACGGTTTCCCATACAGTTTGCAAACAGCAATTATAATTTCATGTTAATAAGATGCAGAAAATGGTGCAGAAGGAAAAGTGCATTACTGCTTTTGTCACAGTTTCATCAAACTGATTTTGTCAGCACTGGAGCATAACCCTTGCCACATCAGTTTGAATGCTCATTAGGCAACAGATTTGTCTGAATCCTCATTAAATTGATTAACTCATTTACTTATGGATGATGGCATGTTCCGTGGTATAGGAATGGTGATCGGAGACCAGAATCAAGACTTACGTTGACTTGCTTAGTGTTCTGTTATTGATATAGTTCTCAAGAAATTGCTGCATCCAAGTACTAGAGCATCAGTAAATTACTTTTTGCAAAAGTGTGACATCGGTTGAAGGGTCAGACTTGAGTTGTGCAACCTTCACCTCTATTACTAAACTACAGATGGCAATTTAAAAGCTTCTCTAGGTTTATGGCTTCCTCCATTTCCCTTTTTATTTCACTTGTATACTGGACTCTCTCATGACCATCTGTTTTAATGTGAATTAAATAACAACAAGGAAGCAAGTAGAAAACATCCTGGATACATTTTGAAAAGGGGGAAATTATTCGAGAAGATGCTTAAAGCAATTTTCTGAAAGGTAGCTTTCAAAAATGTCATCAAATTGAAAGAAAAATCAATGATTTAGATCAAATGCTGTGTGTGCACATTAGCTGGAAAGTTGGCCTGTATTTTTCAAATTTACTATGTTGATATGCATCTAATACTGTTTTCAGGATGCTACCTAGGAGTGCTCTGTGTGTGCACATCATACTGAAACATAAGCAAGCCTTGGATGCCAATGGCAATTTCAATATTGTGGAAAAGGTGAAAAGAAAGCAGAAGCATACACGCTTTAGCAAGCAATCGTTATTTTATTCTAATTCCGTCCTTTTGCAATGAACAGATAGCAAGTAGGTTAACTGGTTCATCTATTTCTGAGTCAGGCTTACGTGTGCCTTGGGATAACTCAAACAGTAGTTGACTTTTTCAAACTTCTTCATGAAGATGAAGAAGCCCAGTATTGTTGAGTTGGCTGAAATAGTTATTTCAGTAAGCAAATTGAATTTGCTTATTCCAGGTCTGAATGGTGTCACATACAGAGACAAAGTAGTATGAAGCTGTCCTGTGCTTTGAAGAAGCAGAATGCTTTTTTATTTTATTGAGGTGTAATATAAGCCTTCATCACAGGCTGTGACAGCATTGAATGACCAGACATCATCCTTTTTAAATGTAAAACTGGAAGCAGCAGTAGGTGTGCTTTGCTTTAATGTAAAAGATAGTCATTACTTTGTCTCCCTTTTTGAAATCTCTAGTGTAGATATGCTGTAAGTGACTATTTTAAGTATTTATGGTAATTAAAAAAGATTGTCCAGCCAACTCTGCCTTTGAATAAAGGCAGGAACTTTGGTGTTCCCCGACTGTTTAGGAGGTTAACACTGAGCTTCTACAGAATAGAGATGAGATGGAGCATGGGGAAAACGTTTTTCTGCAGGAGTAGTTGCATGGTGTTTGTGGTTCTGACATGCAGTTTTATTGAGGAGCCAGTGAAACTCCTCTCCTTTCCTTCCAGTAATGGCCAAAGTGCAAGTGAAAAGAAACAACTTGGAAGGAACAACTCAAATATGTTTTATTAGTTTTTAGTACTAC
>VZSV01000024.1:1269071-1337387 GCA_013398735.1 Nothocercus julius
CTAGGATATGTCCCTGTTCGGGATGATGAGGAGAGTTTGCAGTAAAAATGCTGAGAGCCTTATTGCAACTGATGTTTCTGTAGAATCATTTTCGGATCATAGAATTTTTGCCCAGTGCATGTAGGACCCTGTTAATATTCAAACAGGAAATTGACGATCGGAGCTAAATTACGGGGCTCTAAATTTTTCTACATCCACCTATTTTCCCTCTTCACTTGCTCTGACAGTTATAGACCACTTCTCTAATGGGGCTTGCATTTGAAGATAAGGCTGCATGTAAACAAATTAACTTTTCTTAAATGGAGAGCCATTTCATCTGCAATAATGTACCAATTCATAAACTATCACAAGCATATTAAAAGAAAAAGAAAAGATGAATGACCCATTGTATAACACTTACTATTAGGCAGACTAGATGTCCCTGTGTTCTGGGAGATAAGGCTCTTGTATTATTACACCCTAATAAAATGAGTTAATGTTTTAGTATCAGAGATAAAAGGACAGTTGGATATATTTAATAACCAAACTGAGAAACACTTAATTTTAGTTGTCTGTAGCAATATAACACAAATTCCCCTGTAAAACAAATTGCACTTTTGGAATATACTTTAATGTGCATTCGACAAAGGAGAAAATGAGGTGATTGAAGTTCAATTTGTAGCATGTTATTAACCATTTCCGCTTGACTAGATGAGTAAAAGGATAATGGATGAGGGTTTTATTATTGCCTTTCTGCTAAAATGAAGTGGTGTAAAAGATAAGGTGATGAGATTAATGAACATAAGGAAAAGGCGTAATCAATCAAACTCCAACAGGGAGATGAGATGACAGTACTTAAGATTTGCAAGAATATATCGTATAAAAAGTGGATTTTATCGGCACCGACATTTGGTTGGGTGCAATGCGAACAGGCTGGCACTTGGCACTTCCAGTTATTTTTTGTCAATTCTTTATGCTGCTGCATAGCTGGAGCTTCAGCAGTCTCATGTACCAAATGAAAGTTGATGTGCTTATTACACTTGTTAATTCAAAACCACTTTTTAAGAACTATAAAATAATTAAATGAGAACTCAACAAACACAACCTTTGTCAAGCAGAAACGGTGTTTTATTGATCAGTTTATCAGTGCATTGCTGGCTGCACATTCTTCTGCCTGTCTGAATGAGTTTCCTTTCTTGCTCGTGCTAGGGCCTTGAGTTCTCTGGCCTTGTCATTTCAGCAGATGGTTTTCACGGGCTTATGGAAGAAATCAGGACTGCTGCTTGTCCTGCAATACATGCTCCAAGGGTCAGCCATCAAGTTCCACAAGGTTCTGCCTTCAACCTTCTCCAGCTTCTTGAGAAGAAAACTGATATCTGGTTGAGATTTGCAAAAGTTTCTAGCTGTGAACATGTTCCTTGTTGATGTAGGTTGTGATTATTTTTGTATTCCAGATCTTACATGCAGTACTTCTTCCTCGGACATGTTTCTTACAAGGTTAGCCTACTTGAATGTATATATTGCTAACATGCTGTGGAAATAAGTGTCCTCCTCTTCAGGAAACAAATGATTGCAGGTATTTTGGTATTTCACAGATGCCAGAGCCCAAATTGTTTAAATTGCTTGCAAGTACTCCAGCAGTGGTTAGTTTGGAAGCAAACCTTCAGTGTCCTGAGGATAGGACACTGACTTGACATTGTCTTCTGCCTTAAATTACACTTTTTTACAAGAGAACATTGAGTTACAAAGTAAATCATTTAAGTGAAGAAGAGAAAATGCTTCTATAAAATCAGTTTTTCTCAAGCCTTTGATTTTCTGCTCTTCTTAAAAAACATACCTCTTCCGAAACGTGGATCTGACTTGGAATGGAGCTGCTACACAGTTAGCATTTTTCTTTCTACTTACAAGGTTTGAGAAGGGCTCCCACATCATTCCTTTGAATGAAGTTAATGCACTTGATAAGAGTTGCCTTATGAAAGTGCTGCCTCAAGTTAGTTTTGTAAATGAAACATGCACAGACAGGATAAATTGCTGCCTTTTCTCAGGAAACTGTTAGTTCTTGGCAGCAGTTTGGGCAGGATGGATAGGATATTGCTATGAGGTTAGGTTTCTCTAGGAGCAGTTTACAGTATTTTTACCCTTTTGACGTCAACATTTACGAAACAGACTGTTAAACACTGGTTAGAGGCTGGTGCTTTGCAAATACTCCCACATTAGACCTGACTTTTTCTGGCTTTTCGGAAAACTTCCAGTTGTGCAGAACCATATAGTGGATTTGAAAGATAGATGCATAACACAGTCCAGATCACAGTTCTTCCCAAGACCTGGTATTTTCATGTCGATGGCTTCCTGCCCCTCTTCTCCTCTCATTGCAGAATTCTTTGCTGCGCCCATGAGTATTGGGCCCGCAGGAGTAGGAAGGTTCAGATTTAATACCCTGCAGGGAATGGCAAGGCGAATCATGCTGTTGGATCAATTGTTCAGCTGCCCCCAGACTGCTGTCTCTGTATCTGGGACACTTGCATCACCTTTGCTAGCATTTCTTATCAATCATTTGGGCTAGAAGGGCAGTTTAATTTTCTGTTTTGTTTTTTAACAGAAAATTGAGTTGTGTTCTTGTTTTGTAATCCAAGACTGGGGTTGTGGCCCTCATGTTAGCTACATCTGTGACTTAATTAACCTTGGGAAAGGGGTCTGTACCGATAGGAATGCTTGAAAGCTAAGTTTAAAATATTCTATTTTACCATCTACTAAGATGAAGTCCAGCACTTACTCTAAATATTCTCCTCTATACATTGCTTTTTGTTCTTTGCAAACATACGATATGCTTTAATTGGTCAAATTGTTTCTATGGTTAATCTTTGAAGAAGAAATTGTCTCAGTCACAGACCGTAGTAAACCCTTTGTCACTGGCCAGTTAGAGTCAGTTTCTTTGTCTGAGAGATTAATCTACTTTTACAAGAATATAAGATAAATTTAAGAACACAGATACAGAATGAGGTTTGGTCATTAAGCTCTTGATTACACATATGGGAGAGATGTGTCTTTTGATAACTGTAAGGATTATTTCTCTACCTTGTAGTGGTCTCTGAATTCTTTTTGGTTTATGGGGGAAATAAATGAGCTATTGGGGACTGTAGAAGTGCTTGGGTGGTGAAGCGTTGGTAAGCAGCACTGTGCCATGTTGTATCTCAACTTGTGAGAGCAAAAGGAGGGGAAAAGACCGATAGCATTAAGTACTGTACAGTGCTGGGCTGCAGGGCAGCCACTAGGCACCACAAGAAAGTCAAATACACGTAACTGCCCAGCATCCCCCACGGTCGGTTGCTCCAGAGTCCTCAAAGAGGATTTGGTTCCTGCAGAGCACGAAGGTGGCATTAAGCTGTATTTGCATTCCCATCCCTTTGCAAGCTGCACCTTCTGTGCCGTCTCTCTCATAAAAACCTAGCACGGCTCTCTAGATTGGCAGGTTTGAAGTCTGATTTTGCTCTTTGCCTTCAAGAGGCACATCTGTTCTTCCATGTATGGGCTTGGTTCCCATGCATGAGCTGATCAGATGCAGTCTTTTATGATGACTGGTACTGCAGCTTCCTGCCAGATGTGTGGGGGTGTTTTTTGGTTTTTTGTTTTGTTTTTGGTGAAGGGATCTGAAGATCAGCCTACAGGTCATTAATTCAAAATATCCATCTTTTTGGCATTGAAATTTATTTTTTCTTTGCTCTTTCCATTTCTTTTCCTTGCCCATCCTCTTCCAGATCAGGTCAAAATGGCAGATGTTAGAGAACTGCCAGCATCGCAGGTGCGTTAGTTCCCTCTTTCCTTGTTGTAGTTGTTGCTTCTGCTTGCAGGTGTTCAGGCTGGATAGGCCTTTGCTGGATAGAGACAGGAGCAGCCCATGTGAGAAGTAATGTCCTGAAAGCCTGGAGAAGAGCAGGCTGAGAGGAGACCTCATCAGTGTCTATAAGCACCTCAAGGGAGGCAGTGAGGAGGATGGGGCTGCCTCTTCTCAGTGGTGGCCACTGATAGGACTAGAGGAAATGGCCACAAACTGAAGCACCAAAAGTTCCACAGGAACTTAAGGAAAAATTTCTTGGCAGTGAGGGTGACAGAGCCCTGGCACAGGCTGCCCAGGGAGGTTGTGGAGTCTCCTGCTCTGGAGACCTTCAAAACCCGCTTGGACGCAGTCCTGAGCCACCTGCTGTAGGTGACCCTGCGTGTGTAGGGGGGTTGGACTAGATGATCTCTAGAGGTCCCTTCCAACCTTAAGCATTCTGTGATTCTGTTAAAGTGGTGAAACAGGCAGGTGCAGGGCACAGCAGTATCATCAGATGCAAACTGTTCTGATCTGCTGTTCAAAGGAGGAATTCAGAAAGACAGGTACAGCAAAAATGAACTTTGCTTTCTTAAAGAAATCTCAGTGGCTAACTGCCTCTAAGAGATAGCAAAACAAACATAACTTTTCCTCCATCTTTTGTGATGCATCCTCTTGTGTACTACCTTTTACCATATCCAGCTGTACTGCTGTGAGTCAGGAGTCTGGCAAATCAACCAATATAATCTGATAAAGGTTATCTCCAAGGCTTTTCTGCGTAAGGAATTCTATAAGAGACACCAAAAACCTTTAGACTTAGAAAAAACATGGTAAAGCCTTCTTGTCATAAAAAGTTTCTGTTCAATTCCCTTTTGGGCTTTCATAGATATTTCATTCTTTTAAACAAAAGAAAGTTTTTAGAGTTTGTTTTGAAATCCCTTAAATAGTTTCCAAAGAGAGTTTTTCACTGCAGTAGTATTACAACATCCTGGCATGGATTGGAGCTGCTAGTTGAAATAAGATGAGCAAAGCCCAATAGGCTTATCTTATCTTATTTCCGACTGTTCACAGTCGGAAAGGGACAAAATCTTCTGCTCAGTGCTATAATTTTATTTTTTACAACTTTGTCAAATATCAAAAGAGAAAATACTTCTGATAAGCAGGCAAAGTAGTGTTTGGGAATTTGAAAAAAGGTTTTGTCTAAGAGATTCAGGGCTGATGTCGGTAAGAGTAAGATGATTATTCTTACAAATAACAGTCATCAGAAAAGCAGACTGACTAAAAAATAAAACTGATCTCAGAAAGAGTGACTAATTGCAGATGATAAGGCCACATCCCTCCCACTTACTTTTTCTGAACTACTTCCATTGTCTTATTCAAGGTATAAAAAGAATTGATACCCTTGGCTGAGTGAAATCTTTTCGGAATAAATTTGATTGTGAGACATTTCAAAGATAGGCTGTACTGGAGAGTTCAGATGTAGAAATGTTAAAAAGCTGATATTCTTCCAGAGCATTTTTAGTAACTTAGGTTTTATCAGAGTGCCGCACCTGGGAATTTTCCTCATGAGCAGCAGCTGAGAAAGTTCTGTGTTTTCTTAATTCCATTATAAAACCCTCTGCATGGTAATGTTTTAAGTGTCTTCTCTGGATTTAGCGTCATGATCATATTCTCCTCAAAAACGTGCATCCGTATATTGCTTAACACTAATCTTCAGTGATGGGGAATGTACTGGTCCCTGTTCTTGGTTAGTTTTCTGTATTAATAAACTTGAAGGGGAGCTAAGTAAAGACATAGCAAAAGTTGTGCTGACACAAGGTTATTTTGTTAGCACCAAAGTAAGAGAATTGTGAGGTGCTTACAGAGCTTCCATCCTCCCCTTTCTTGCATAGGTAGAACTACAGCAAGCAGAGTTTCCCTCCCCAGTTTTCCAAAATTCCAGCTTGGATTTGGGTTGCTAGTATGGAACCCACCATTAAATATTAGTAGATACATGTATGACTGTACATGCACATATACCAAAGCGCTTGGTTAGGGGTATCTTCAACCTTAGATAATATAAGCAAAGATTAAGTGCATCTAAATCCGTACAGCCCCCTTCATGTATGGTAAATATATGAACCATAAACTGTGGAAGGTACAGTGCACAATTCAGAGGCTCCTTTATACAGTTTATGCTTATGACTACTCTCAGTTGTTTATCTATGATTAAAAGATACCTTAGTCATGATTATGATCGTTATGTCGTTATCTTCTTGCTTACTAGGTGTATAAAGTCTGTGTAGGTATTAATGTGAAAGCTATGGTGAATATAGTATAGAATATGCTATACAATGTAGAGTAAATATCAGAGTAAATATCACTATTCATCACTATTCTTTCCTGTTGGTATGGATTATAAGAACTGCCAAAAGGGAGAACAAAAAGTTGCATTAGGGAATTCCACTTTTTTTTCTGAGGGTCATGCGGTGATCTAAACATGATATTAGATGTGGGATTTATTTTTTTTTCTTTTCAAAAATGCTTTGAAAGTGCACTATAGATAAAATGAAAAGCACTGTGGCCAATGAAAGAGAATAATTGTCTAATGATCTCTCTGTCTGAAATACCATATCCAAAAAGAACTGTAATGAACTTCTGATCTCCTATATATCTTTCTACTGCTTGCAGGTGTTAATTGGTGTTTTAGGCAGTGAGATGCTTGGTTTGTGGGCAGATAGTAGCCACACTGCTTGTTAGTGTGTCTGAGATATGTTGTGGGAGGCTGTTTTAGAAAGGCTTTAGAAAGGCCTTTGGTAAACTTGGTAATAAATTATTGCTAATTTTCACCTTGTTCTCTTTGCACCTCAGGAACTGGTAACTATAACTCGCACATGTGTTTTTTGGAAGCAGACTGAGACAACCAGTTTTTCACATGTGTCAATAGACAACTTGTTGATCACTATTAACCTAGCCTGTTCTTGGGATAGTGATAGAAACCGAATGGAGAATATGGATAGACTCAGAAGCTGAAATTAGTGTTTTGGAAGGTGCTATCCAAACCATTTCTAAACTGTTAGTGTTAATTTCTGACGATAAACTCTGCCAGATAGTGTAAAAAGTTTCATGAGACTTTTATGTCTTCCCCGTGATGAGCAGATCCAACTAATGCCTGATTCAGAAGGTAGTAGGCTTACTAAGTCAAGACATTGGCCAGCTCTTCTGATAATCCGATTTCATGCAATTCTAGCTCCTTTTTACTATAAATAAGTCTGCCGTCTTATTCTTAGAAGAAAAGAACAATTTTATGTTATAAACTGTGCAAGGCTTGGACAGCCACCCAAACTTAGCACCCAGCTTACATTCAGATTTTTTTCTTGTTGAACTTCTGCTTTCTAGGATGGGTAGTTTAACTTAGAAACCTTCTTTAGCAGTCACATCTTATTTGTGCCATCTGTGTTTAACTTACAGGATCCTATGTATGAAATTATACACAACCTTGATTCTGTGAGCACCCTTGGTCATTTCCAGAAGTTTTAGCCTCCTGTCTTAGTTGAACAGTAGCATATTTTATTAATGTTCTTTGCTTGCATAACTAACATCCTGAAGCAAGGAGTTTTCTCCAGTAGCAGTTGTATGAGACAGCTAACTGCAGGATTCTGTGTTTGTGTTGATACGGTGTTGTCTGCCCCTGTAATGAATTGGGATGGGTTCTTCTCTCTAAGTGGTAGCAAGGATGGTACAAAGGAGGTAGAAAAATGTTTGTGGGGCATTGGATGCAGTAGAAAAGAAGATAGTAAAATTAAGTCCTTTGCTACCATTATTTGCTGTTTGATTAGTCCACGTGGAGTGTTTAGAACCTCACAGCCAACTCAGAAAAATTATGAATACAGGTTCTTATGCTGAATTTATTTTCAATGAGAGGTCTTTGTAATTCTGGAGAAGATTATCTGTAGTTGATGGAAGAGCATTTTCAGAAAATCTGCATTATATATTTTTTTTCACTTTAAAATATAGTTTTAATGTCAGAATAAAGACAGAAAATACAGTTGTGCATTTCTTTACTATTTTAACTATGCAAAATATTTTTCATGTCATCACACGTGTACTGATCTGTAGCCTCTGACAGTTAGACTTTATTAATTTCCAAACAAATGGTGTTTTTATTTGTACATAACTTACCGAGATATTTCTTCAAAACTGAATAGATCTAGAAATAAAACCAAGTCTTAAGTAAAGATGAAACCATTTACAGGTCCAAAGGCCTTAAGGTATATTGGGCTAAGGTAAATATTATTCTACAATATAGGAATTTCAGTTTCTGGTAGATCTGTTTGTCTACGGCAGGTTCAAATAAAATAATTTAAACCTTTTAAGGCACATCAGTTTGCTAGTTGGTAGTTCATGTATCAAAGAGCATTCTGTGGAAATATCAATATCATTGGTTAATATAAATGAAATTAATTTTTAAAGCTGGGCTAAAGGTTGACATCTGAAAAATTGCATTACTTTGCAGAAGAGAAATTTCTGTCTTCTAGTGAAATTTCAGGTCATAAGGGCAAGTAATTTTCACAATCTTCAATGGGAACCAGTGAAATATGAACTTCATTGTCACCTAGCCCCAAAGCGATAAGATAAAATGAGCTGATACATCATTTGCTCTGGTTTTATCATCTCCTCCAGTAATTGGAAGAGAAAACATAAGAGTCCTTTACCACCCCCCTCCCCAAAGCCGCCGCCACCCACACCCAGGCATAAGCCATTTTGCTCTGATCGATACAAAGGTCACGTAGTATTTATTTATTTATTTACATTTTTTATGCTGGGTAAAACTGCCTAGTGGAACATTAAAGTAATGAATATGTTTAATTGAGTTTGTCACCCATGAAAATGCTGAGCAGGACCATGTAGCAGGCTCTGCATACACAGGAGGCACCGGATGGGAGACTGCGACTGTTTACGTGTGGATTTCATTAGCTGTTTGTATAAATATTTAAAATAAGCACATTTTTTGCTGTTCTCTGCTGTCCTGGTAACTTGTTACTGAGAAATCCAAAATAAACTAATAAGCACTGTGATGGTCCTGGGACGGACGGTAAAAGGTGCAGGTGAGAAGCAGAACCACATGGCTGAAGTAGCAGTGGGGCTCCAGGCTCCTGGCAAGATGTGTACCAGACTTTTAGATTTCTGAATGTTGCTATTTTGTCTCCTTTGTTTAAAAAAAAAAAAAAAAAAAAAAAAAAAGCCCAGAAATAATAAGAATGCTACCAGGAATAATGTGTAAATTCTCTCTCAATGGAGATCAAACTTGCTTGCAAATTAGATGTACTTTTCTTTGTCTGCCTGAATGTACGCAAGTTATTTTAAGAGCAGCTACAAGAAAAAAAAAAACTCTATTGTGAAAAATTCAAATTTGCATCAGCTTTTTAAATAAGCTATTTAGTTTTTATTTTACTCATGGCACTTAAATTGCCTTGCACATTAAAGTAATATAATTATTCAATTATTGTTTCAGTTCCATAACCCATTTGCAGACTTAATTACTCCTAGGCTATTCACATTTCCAAGATCAATAGTGCTTTCCTCTAAACTAAAACACACAGTTGCCAGTGGGTTTGCTGAAAATGTGAAGCGAAACGTTCATTTAGTCTTCAGTAAAATATCACTGTTCCCGGCAGCAGCAGATGTGGCTCGTGACACGTGCGGAAGCGGCGCCTGGAACAAGAGCTGGGCCGGGACGCGTGCACTTGAACATGCGCCATGGCAGGGCGGCCATTTTGTGTGAGTGGTTATGACGCGGCCGGTCGCGGCGCCATTTTAGATGATGATGGCGACTTGGCTACTTGTGTTTTGAGGCTGCTCTGCGTTCAGCCTTGCTTCTGCCGCAAGGCTGGGGCCTAACTGTCACCATCTGAGGTAAAGTAGGGGCCTCATGCGAAGCTGGACATAAATTTGTATTTTTAATAGCGTTGCTGTTGATTAATCGGGTGTTCTCCAGGTCTGCTTTTGCAGTGGTTCTTGTAACAAGACTTTTGGTGTAATGCAGCTTTCCGGTGGTCTTGTCGGCGTGTTTCCAGCAGTCTATTTCAAGTGTAAAACTCCATAAATTATTCTTCCTTCTGTGAGGCGAAGTACCTTTTGAAATAAATGAAAAGTGCCATAGATTAAATGTCACTGTAATGTGTCGAGTCAACTGGAGCTGTATTTCTTCAGCACTTCTTGTGTGGGTACTGATAGTTGCCGTGCTGGCTTGGTTAGATCGTACTCTGCTGTTTCACAGTTTTTGCCCAAGCTGTTGCTAGTGGAGATGAACCACAGAAATAAATGGGAGTTGGTTTTAAAATTCAGCATATTGCACGATGGGGCAAATAAGATGGCTGACCTTAAATTCGGAAATGGATTTTGGTGTTGCAAGGCAGGTGGGTGAAAGCAGGAGAACGCGGAAACCGATTTTGAAAGTTGCAATGCTGAAGTTGCGAGTATCAGAAGCAGTGAAGCTCACAGGTAGATCCCTTCACCAGAATAATGTTTCTGAATTTATTCTAAAAATATTCTTCCTGCCTATAGTCGCTTCTACTGATTAGCTTGGGCATTTGAGGGGGATGGCAAAGTCGAATTTGGTCTTGTTGGGGCCCGCACGCTCACTGGGAGCAGCGCGCCAGGCTCCCTCGCGCCCTCCGCACGGTGCCGTTAAAAGCAGTGGTAAGGATGCCGTCGCCAAGGCAACTGGCTCGTTGACGGCGAGCTCAACCTCCGTCTTGTCCCAGCGCTGCTGCGCTGCGCCGGCTGCCCCATAAAGCCTACTGCTGCCTAATCCCGTTTTAATTGAACTCCAGGGACTTTGAAGTGAAGCTGCGGAGCAGGCAGACCCCGTTGCAACTGGAAGTGAGGACCGGGCACGGGCAGGCCAAGCCACTGCTGTTTACCCCCTCCTCAGGCCCTCTCCTCGCCGTCGCTCTCAGGAATGCTGCAGCTCATCCTGTTATGCTGGGTGCAATAGCTTTATTGAGCAGGGCCCACGGTGTGAGCTGCCCGCATGGTTGGCATGTCGAAGCTCTTCCTTCCGGTTTGGAAGAAGTTGTGCTTGGCAAGGATTTGGCTGCTTGCAGTGTTTGAGCTGTAGGTGTGTTGTCCCACAAAATGCTATTTTCCAGGGCAAAAATAATGCTAAATTATTTTACCTTCTTGATTTTGCTCTCATGCAGTATAGGCGCTTGAATTGGAGCTGCGAAGGCTCGTGGTGACCATCAGCCTGTTGTGCTCTCGCTGTTAGCGCAGAAGTGCTCAGGTCATAGCTGTCCTTTCTGCCTTCAAAGAGGTTCACTGGCATTACACACTCCCCTTTTAATGACATAGTGTGGAGGAATGCCAGCAAAGGCACTGGGACATTTTTTTACACGAGCATTGCAGCTGGACTTCTTTGGTACCTCTTTTATCATGTGCTTTTAAAAAGTTATTTATGTACATGTGACAGAAGTGAACCGCAGCAGTTCTTGGTTGCCCCACAGGTTTACGCAAATTTGCCTGTTCGCATGGTTCAGTTATGGATGTGGTGCAGGAAAGTGCCGTCATGGCCCAAGTCTGTTAGTTCCCCAGTTTCAGAATAGTTCAGCAGCCCTAAGCAATGTTTATTCCTTTCATCGCATTGTAAGAAGTTTCCATCAGAGTATTCGTTTTTCTTTCTTTTTGCCACAAGTGAGGCAAAATCCTCCTCTCTTTAATACCTGAAAACAAATAACTGTTTGTTAAAAGTCTTGGTTATGTTAAAGGCTGGAACCTCCCTTCTTTTTTAAAAAAAAATAAATAAAAATGTGTTACTTCAGTGAGACTGCAGTAGCAGTGATGTTAACTAGGATCATATTTGAATTTTGTTTTCTGTAGTGCCTTTATGTTGAATATATTTGTGTATGTTAAAACTGACAAATCTTGCTTTATTTTCCTTTGCCTGTGTTTTGCTAATCTGAAGCAGAGTCATCCAATCTCGTTGTCCCTTAATACTTACATAATTAAGCTTTGAAATGAAAAGGAAAAAAAAAAGAAACAAAGAAACAAAGTGGCTATGAGCTAAAAATGGGATTAGTTTGAATTGTGAAAGCAGACTAAGCATCTGTGTCTGTCAGATGAGATGACAGGAATTGTAACAAGTTACTTTGACAACCGCTTACTCCATAGAGAGATTATGCTGAGTTCATTTGCAGGTTTGTGTTTAACCTTAGCTGACAAAATGATACTTAACCTCTTATACAGCCAACCTTTATACTTCCAGAATTAATGAATGTTGCCTTAATGATAAATGCAAGGAACATTTTAAAGGTTTTTTCCCCCCATTTATTTGTTACAGTCCTATTATTACAACTCTAAAGTGAGTGCAGATACATCTAATGGCACTAGTAATATATTTCAAAAATATGATTTTATATTTTGTCTAAGTGGTAAACACTTCATACAAGTTTCTGAGACTGCATTGGTTATATAAAATACATACTTATCTTGTAAAGAAACAATTTTTTAAAGGGCCTTGACATGAATGGTTGAGTTTAAGCCTTGGAAATATCCGTTACAAGTTCATAGCGTGATTCTGAGTTTATTTTAAATTTGCAGCTGGATTTGTTCATAATTGGCCAAATCCTTATTTGTGAATCATAGTTTCTATTTCACAAGGTGTTATCTCTACTATCAACATATTTAAAAACTCTGTATTTTTCTCTCTTCTTTTCTCTTTTATTAGATTCTAGCATATACAGAAGGACTGCATGGAAAATGGCTCTTTTCAGAGATTCGGTCTGTGTTTTCACGGCGTTATCTCTTGCAGAATACAGCATTAGAGATCTTCATGGCAAACAGAGGTACTGTGAGTTTAAAGGAGTGACAAATGTTAGTTTGGGGAAGTGTGATCTCTGGCTGTGTAGTCATTCCTTTTGTTATGAAAAAAATGTCTTGGATTAAGTGTCTCAATATTTAAGTTCAGTATGTTTTTATATTTTTTTTTTTTTCAGAGAAGAGTTTTATATGCAAACATGATAACTGGGAATTAGCCATGCCTTTCTTCTGTTTATATCTGGATTTTTATTTGTCATCTTCTGAACGCTGGTGGCTACCTCTGACCCATTATGTTTAAAAAGTTTTTTTTTTTTTTGTCTCTTTGGAAGGTTAACAATTGTTCAGACTATTGAGGTTAAATGTTGTGCTTAAATCAGTAAATATTTCCTCGATTAACATATATTTTAGGTAGTTAGTATATTAGTCAAAAGGTGATAAGGGAATTTGTTAGGATTTTTGTCTTCAAGATGGTTTGTGAGGATCTAGACACAAATCTTCCAGGCTACTGTTGCTCATATCTGACAATGCGTGTCCTCCAACAGCATATTAATTGTTTGTTGAAATGCTTCCTATTTTGGAGAGTCTAGTTGTACTTCATGAACTCATAAATGTCCATTGATTATATCACAATTTGCTTATTATTTAGATTTTTAGGTTCATTTCATAAGATAGTGTTTCAGATGAAATACGAAGGTAATATTTTAAGAATAAATATATCTTAAAATAAAAAAATCCTAGCAAATGTGTGATGCATTTAATATATAAACTTTTTTTTTTTTGGCTTAGTTGTATATATGCCAATGTATACATAAAGCTTTAAATCTGTTCAAATACATGAACAACTCCGGGCCTTGTAAGTTTTGTAAAAATGATAAACTTCCATCGAAATTCCACTTGGTGGTAACCTAAAGCACTTCTGGAAGTTATATAGGAAAGGTATTTATAGTAGTCTGAATTAAATGTATTTGTTTTATCTGTTGAAGTTGAATTTTATTGGGCCAGAAAGACAATATATATGTGTGTGGGTGTTTAGTAAAGCATTTAATATTTCAACAGTGTCTGTGATGTTCAACTTTCCTGACCAAGCAACAGTAAAGAAAGTGGTTAACTGTCTACCTCCGGTTGGCATTGGTACTAGTTTTGGACTACCTCAGACCAGGTATTTTATGATTTCAGTTTGTTTAGTTTCTGAGTTCTAAGACTTTATTCATCAAAGGAATGTACAAGGTTTAAATCGTTTATACCTGCTGCCCAGCACATCAGTTCTGCATGCTTTTGCAATGTATTTGTATAATAGAAATATAGGGGTTTGAATGTTTGTGATTTCTGTTACAGAGAAGGTAGGTTCTTTTTGGCAGTGATGCTTGATCACTTACCCTGCTTAAGAAAAACAGGTTTCTTTATGTGTGCCAAATCGCTGAAATTTAAGAGTCTGGTTGTTGGACTGATGGACTTTTATGGCAGTTTTCGGTTATATTAGCTTGAATGTAGCGTCCTTAAATCCTTTATTAGAATGTAAGGATTTCAGTGTACAGAAGCAAATTGTAGGTATAGATGTTTAAATTTATATAAAAGTATATGCAGATTTGTTTAAGATGTGATAATCTGTTTATATTGATACTCTGTTAAAAAATTAATGCAGTTTACCAAAATAAAAAGTTCTTCAGGTACCATCCCTGTTTTCTTTAATTGCTTGCCAGTACCTGTAAAGATTTATTAGCTAAAACATGTATCTGATTTTTTTTTTCCTAAGTGATGTGCTGCTGGTATTTACAGATGTTTTCATTATGAACAAAACAGTCTTGGAAATTTCATGATAATCTTTTCTCTACTTGATTTATCACTCTGAGGAATGATTCTGTATTCTTCTTTCACAAACATCAGGCAATCTGAATCAAACTCTAAAAGTTTAATTGAGTTATTTATGACTAATTCCCCAACACTGCCCAGAATTTAAATCTCAAAAGGATGGACTTCATAATAAAAGTTCTATCATCTTATCATTGTTTTCATTTGTTCCCGAGAGATTTAAAAGCCCCTTCTAAAAGACGCCTTTACTCTAAGGTGAAGATTTAAGACAGGTAGTTTTCTTATTTAATGGTCCACCATGTTTCTAAATCACTAGTAACATGTTTCTGCAATACATTAATCCTTCATAGAACAGCTGAATTTGCACAGCTGTAGAGGTTTCCTTTTGAAAATGCTGAAGTATTTGGATCTTGGCATATCCAGCTGTCAGATGTTTTTGAGTCTTTTGCTCTCATTAGATTCTAAAACTTAGCAATCTGATCTCTGGATAAATCCAGCAAAGAACTAGTAAAAAGAATGTGTACAAATGCCACCAAAAAAAAAAAAAAAATCAGGTAGGTAATAAAGTGAATCCACCAGATTTCCCAACTATCCTTTTGTGTTTATCGTTGTTTTTCAGGCGCATTTCTTTGGCTAGTCCACGACAGATTTTCAAAGCTTCCAATATGACCCAGCGTTGGCAGCACAGAGAAATTTCCAACTTTGAATATCTGATGTTCCTAAACACTATAGCAGGTAACACAGATTACTTATTTGGTTCATGTTGACACAGCCTCAGCAGACTAGATTTTGTCTCTTGAACAAATAACTTTTCCTATATCAAATATTCTTCTGAAGAACATCACAAAATCCTTTTAAATATGCTTTATTCATAATTATTTTATGTTTATGTAAGAATAAATGTATATAAATAAAATGATATGCAAATACAAAGTGCTGTATTGAACTGCACCTAAAAATATAGCTAAAAAGTCGAAAAGAATATCTTTACTGTTGTGGGGGAACAGTATCTAGATAGGCATTCTATTATTTAGAGGAATCTCAAAAATAACTTCCTTATCCTTAGTATCTGAAATATTGATATCTGTAAGTATTCTTCTGTGTAAATACCTTGATGCAACAGAGTAACTTACTCTCATCCAGTCTCAGAAGTGCTGGGACCTTTTGGGACAGCTCACTTGGGGAGCGGGGCATTCATGGAGCCAATAAATACCATTGTTACAAGATAGTCTCTGGGAAAAGAGTGTAATGCCTGGATCACCACCACTGCTGTGTCACATTATTCATCCATTCCCAAATCCTGGTTCATTCCCTAGTATCACTCTCTGCCCTGCAACTGCTTAACTGCATTTCATTTAACCTGTCTGACCCACTAGACTCCTACCCTATTTGAGTTCATGTTAGTAAGTGCAGGTAATTGTTATGTCTCATAACCTATCTTTTATTTTCCAACATATTTTGTCCTCAGAGCAAATTTTAAAGTTTCTTAATTTTCATATCTTTTCTGTAGCATGGACCGTGTTGAAAGGTTCACTAATTTCCTTTCAGACTTGGCTCATGCTAACGTGATTCATACAACAAATGTCTCTACTCACACTAATAGCATTTTACACAAATGGTCAGTTTTGCTAGTTTCTGTCATCAGTCATTAAGTCAGAAATGCCAGGATGTTGGCAGATTTTATAAAACTATATGTAGAGATGATTGTCTGCTTACTACCCAAATGGGCAATGAGGCAAGATCATGACACTTTCCATCCCTCTAGTGAATGATCCTTTTCAGCTTTGTTGTATTATTGAAATAAGAAAATAATTTCTTAACTACTTGGTATTTGAGGTTAAAAGTAAAGAAAAGATTACGTGAGCTGAGGGAAAGTTTAGTTGTCCATGATGAGGAGTTAAAAGGTTACGTTGATCACTCTGAATTTCAAATAAAGGCGTCAAAGTGTCAGGTAAAAAGCTGTAATCCTGAAGATACAATAACAGATATGTGTAATGTAACCAACTGATCAGGGAAAAAAAGGATCCACAATATAAGAACTGTGCAAATGAGGATGGAAAAAATATGCCACAAGTAAATTGGGAAAAGAAAAACTTAGTATTAGAAAAGATTTTCTGACAACTTAATAGATTGGGTTGTGAAATAAACTCCCTGAGGAAGAAATACAAAGCTGTCCCTTGAGACCTCAAGGTGAAACTAGACAAAATGTGAGAAGGCATTGTTAGGAGGTGAGCTGAATGAACAACCTTCTGCTACTTTGTCATAGACAGGATCCATGCTAAAATTACGCATTGTAAAATAATAAACAAAAGTATGTATAACATCTGCATGTATGTATGAGAAAAGGAAAACTATTCTAATCAGGTATCTGCCGCAACAGATATTATTTTCAACTTACAGATAAAACCAGACCACTTTTGTACAGATTCCCTGCTCTAGTAAATTTTGGCATATCCAGAGATGGTCAATGCTGAAGGAAGAATTGCTCTTGCCTTTGAATTCTCTAGATTAAATGTTTTTTACTTGCAAAATCTCTAAAATCCTGAGCTGCTTCATACTGCTTTCAAATATTTAATTTGACTTAATCTGTAAAAAATGCTACTTTAATTTTTAGTATCAACAAAGGTCTTTGGACTCTTCCATTTTTTGAAGTGGTTCACTTTAGAGAAACCCAGAAGACTGTCACCAGGACAGGAGAATTACATAGAAAATGAAGGGATTTAGGTATCACTTTCATAGCATGCAAGAGAATGTACATTTAAAGTGAAATGGGCTGCAATGTTTTAAACAGAACATTAACAATTTAAAAAATTTTTCTTATCCTTTTTAATAAACTAGAGCATTGAAATGCTAAGAGATGTAAAATGAATTGCATTCCTTCTGAGGAGCTTATAAAATTATATAGTAGTCTTAGAAGTTAGTATTTTAGTTAAATTCAACTCCTTTAACTCAAGTATTGTTTTTGTTGTTCATCAGGTCGTACTTACAATGACTTAAATCAGTACCCTGTCTTCCCTTGGGTTATCACTAACTATGAATCAGAGGAGTTGGATCTTACACTTCCTAGCAACTTCAGGGATTTGTCAAAGGTATTTTGTCATCAGATAAGCCTTTTCTCTCTTCACTAATCATTGCACTGCTTTTCAGGCTTGTTCGTATCTTCTGTATTTGATACATTAATAACATTAAATGGGCAACCATTAACAGTGTTTTGTTTCTCTTTGTGTATACTGGTAATCGAGAACAGATTTTAATGGGAAAATGAATTATTGATATGTGCTTATTGCTTCTGATTGTATCAATTTGTGAAGTTTTAATGGTCAGTGCTTTCATCTGAGGTATATGCATTATATTTAATTTCAAATTTTAAGAAAGATAGGAATGCCAAGGGAACTAGAGGTTAAAAATTAACCGAATAATTTCCATTGTCTCTAATATGAACGGTCTTTTTTTATTTCTTTTTTTAGCAGTGAGGCTTGTGATACCATTATATTTTAAGTATTTAAATTTTTGTCCTTATTCCCCTAAGCAGAAACACTATTTTCTCACTTCCTTTGTGTATCCCCTTTAGCCCTTTAGGTATGCTTAAGCAATGCAGTTGTCTTTTGTCAGACAGACACTGTCAGTTTCTTGCACCTTTTCCAAACAGTTTTCTCTCTTCGCAGACAAGTCTCTCTCCCTTTTTTTTTTTTTTTTTTGTTAAGAAAATATTATTTCCCAAATGCAATATTAAACAGCTTATTTAAAGCTTTGTCAAATGGGATTATTCTCTTTCGAGCTTTTCCATCTCCCAATTTTTTTCCAACCTAATTGTCACCTGCTTCCTTTTCTAAGAATGTAGTTCCACACCTCTGTTTAACTTTCTTATGATAGTTAATTATCCAAAGCTAGTTTTCTGTGCAACTTTGCTTAAAAAAGCAGAGGTCAAAATATAATTTAAACAAATTGGTGCAGCGCATTGTTGGATATCCTCTTCAGATTTATGTACATTTTCAACAGCCAGGTAGCTCAGTTACTTGCTAATTCAGCTTCCTTATATTTTAAAGTCTTCTTGTATCATCTGAGAATTAACAGCATTTTTAACAATGCCAGAACCTTATAAATGTCCAAATATAAATATGAAAGAGAAAATAAAAGGTGCTTCTGAAGTGTGTCAGCATCTGTATTCATTGAGTTTAGGCTGAAAGTTCCTTCAAACTAGTATAGTTGTGTTTTAATTCTCTTTTTTTTCCTCTATGTAAGGAAAAAAGGGGTACAAGAAAGGAAGACTTCATTCTACAAAGTAAAAGCATCTCTCATTTCTCCACAAGTAGTAGGCTCAAGCAGGATATTTTTCTAAGTTTGTCCTGTGTGATATTTCATGTCATGCTCTCCTAAAGCTAGCTGTTGTGGGAAAAGACTGTGACATGGAACAAGGGAAAATAGTTAATTAATGGAAAAGAAGAAGGAAATATTTTAGTTATAA
The DNA here is from genome assembly GCA_013398735.1 of Nothocercus julius. Lineage (NCBI taxonomy): Eukaryota > Metazoa > Chordata > Aves > Tinamiformes > Tinamidae > Nothocercus > Nothocercus julius. The sequence goes on from VZSV01000024.1 coordinate 1,287,935, forward strand.
CTTTTTTTTTGAATCTCTCTTTCCTACAAATTGGTAATTTGATGGCAAAAAAAAAGGACAGATTTTTAAAAGATTTTACTTGCAGTTCACAGTTTTTAAGGTAACTATAGGTCTATTTGAAAATTTCCAGATTGTTTTTTGGATTACAGATTTAGAATTGTAACTTTGAAAAATGTACTGTATTCATATACCTATATTAAGACTCTATTTATAAAACATTACATATATGTATATATGGGGCTGTGTGCACAAATATACATAATATTATCAAACAGTTTTAAAGAGCTATTAAGCATTGGACCTTAAGTGAAATTTCCCAAATGTAGTAAGTCTCCTTCATATGACTGAGTTGTTCAATTAATATTACCTTTCATGCAGATATTTATAGAGAGGAATTGCTAATTGGCTAAATTATATTTTAAGTGAAGATTGAAAAATAACATCATCAGCTCTGTGTAGACTGAATTAAAACATATATGATAGGTATTAATCATGAATAACTTTACTTCTTGCTTGTGACATGGTTTTTGCAAGTACTATTGCCATTAATATTTATGAAGTCAAACTTACAAAAGTATTATACTTTCGAGGGATCTCTTTTCAGTTGTATTTTGATTTGTAAATCAATCAGCACAACCAGCTCTATAGTGCTGGCTTGCTTGCCTTCTTGCCACCCTGCACTATAACAGGGTGCAGTGTAGAGCAGTCTTTCCTCATTTAGGGCAGGCACCACTCTTGTGTCCATTAAGCAGCTGGATAGCAAAACTGCTGTTGCTCTTTTGCTGTGCAATTATGTATTAACAGTAAGTGATGTGCATCTCTGTGCTGATGAAAGTAGTCTTGGAGGACCGGTAAGTATGCTTTAAGTTCTGAAGGCATCTTTGCACTGGTGTTTCTGGGAGAGGACAACCAAATGGACATTACTCAGGTTGTATCTATACGCATACTTACCCGTCTCAATCATATGTTTGAAAACTTAGAAATTAGTACATAAATATTACAGTACTAGATGACAGTTGGATTATGTTATGCATAAATGGAGTTTCATCCATATTGTGTAAGCCTGTAACATGATGTTCTTGGGAGCTAGTTGTCTTTAACTGATCAGTTGACAGTTGCCTGGTTGTTAAAGCATAGTGAATAGATATATGGATATTTAACATGCATTTCTGTTATCTTTGGTTATCTGTTGTTGATCAGACAGTACATCTTTATTTCCTAAAATGTAGCTACTGTTCTGGAAGAATGACAGTTCTTCCCGTATACACAGTGAAAGTCTTGGTGCCTCATCTGTCTCAGACACAGTAGTTCAGGCATTTCTAGCAGTATGAACTTCACGCAGCTTGAATGTTAAACTGTGTCAGATGAGGAATTCATGGCAAATATCTGAAAATGTTAATCAGCAATGCCTCTCTAGTAACCAGTTCTGAGAATGTTTGTATGCTTTATTTTTTGTTGTTGTACCATCATCTCTAGGAATAATGCTTCAAAATGAGTGTTAATGATATATTCTAGCATGTCTATGCTTTTGGACTGTTCATGGTTTTAAAAATGTTAAAAGATATTTCACTTACACAGCTGTGTTGTTTTGACAGAAAAGGATGTCATGTCAATGTTTTTACTCCTTTTTTGGCAACTAAAAAATAAATTAATAGTAAAGAGTTTTCTTCCAAGTTGCAAGTTAAAATTACATAGTGTGACAAGTATGAATAACAGGTTTGTTAATATATTAACTATAAGTCCACAGTTAGTGCAGATTTAAGGAACTGTGGTGTATAGGTTAAATCAACACTTTATTTAAGCAGCTTCTTATGGCATTATTTTGAACATCAGTCACACTATGATAAACCAAAGCAACTGAAATGGATTGTGGTTAATATTACTGTCAGTCTGACAAACACTCCTGACAAATTCCAGATGTGCCCTGCCAGTCAGTTACCCTGCTTTGACTCGAGTGTTTATTTCTTAAGAGGTGACTATGGGCTGGAGTGGGTATAACGTATTATATTTATAGCTGTACATATTTTATTTATACAATAGGCACAGTTTCCCAGCAGAGTGTTTCCCATTTTCTGTTTTGTGTCGTTCAAAAGCACATTTTTTTCCTTTTCCTTATTCAGTGGAAGCAATAAATTGTGATATGTTTCAGGGCTTGACTAGGGAAAAAATGGAAGTAAAAATACTTGGAAAATACTGAGATACAAACCATGATTTTATACTCACAGAAGTTTGTTATAAAATCTTGCTATATACAAATAACTTGATAATTTCTCTTCTGCACGGCACAATTTTTTTGCAAGATTATAAACTGATGCTACTAGAAGAAAATTACACTGTTCTTAAATCTTTGTCTTTAATAGAGGTACATAGATGCACGTAATAATACCTTTATTCTCATTTTTATAATTTTCATGCCATATTTGCTAAATCATCATCAATTTTATAGTGTTTGTTATGTAAGTAATGGCTTTTGTTCCAACTAAATGTACAAAGCAATAAATAGCTCTTGCTTTCAGTGAAGTGAGGTGTTTAATTGGTATGTGGGAGTACATGGGGAAATATCTGGTATCAATTTGATATCAAATATACTTGGACAGAATAGAAATTACAGATGTTTTTGCTATACCAAATTAGACCAGTTCTGTGGTTCTAATGTAAACTTCACTCTTGACTCTTCTTCCTCAGCATATCAGCCTGCATTCATTTTAAGGGTGGACATTTCAGGAACAAAAATTCCATATGCATATATCTTATATTGAATGTGTTTACCTGTGGGTCTATAGAGTGGAACAGGCATTAAATCTGCTTAGGTGTCTCTTAACATCTTTGGCAATGAGACAGAAAGTAACATGTGGTCTGATCTACACCCACCATGTGCTGACATTTTTTGAAGAAAACTCTTTGTCTAGAGGGATGTAAAAAGCTGTCATGTATGGGGACCTGTATGGGGAAGGAACTGAGTCCCATTCAGAATTCATCACCTGTGAAATGCAGGTGGAGCTGGCCTGGCTGGTTTCAGACAGTGCATCACATGCTGCCTAAGTCACATCAGTGTAGTAGAAATCTGTTTGTGTCTCTATATAGAGCATCTCACATTCTCAGAAAGAAAGAGGTTTCTTTCACCAGTGATGTTGTCCAGTAGGCCACAGGGAGGTCTAGGGATTTTCCAGAAGCAAGAGGAACGATGAGATTGCTGCACTGTCAGCTTCCACCCAAGGAGGCAGTGGGAGTATCTGGAAGTCTTATTTGAAGAGAGGGATGCTCCAACCTCTCCAGAATGTTGCAGAACCAGTTGAGAGAAATCATTGTGGAAACTGGTTTATCATCTTGCTTTAGCTGTGCATGTGAGCCCCACAAGTGTGTGTGCAAAGGTGTTGAAAAAGGTAGATACTGGACTTACCATATCACAAGAAGCTTTTAAGGGAAGGTAGACATTCAAACAGGGAAAAATATCATGCAGTTTTTGGGGATGCACATATTGGTACCATCTAGAGGACTACAGAAGTGCAGAAGAGAGAAAGGATGATTATGTAGCTTTGTGGTTAGGGGCCTTGCTTTTACAGGATATTACAGGATCTCAAGGCTCAAGCCCCACTTTGAAGAAAGCTGTGCAAGGATGTGAAGTTCTCTTGTTCACATTCTGTGACAGTGACCTTTTGGCTTATTGTCGTGTTTCTTCGTTTGGGATCAGAAAATCTAGTGTGAACTAAGAACTCACACAAACTAAAGTCTAGAGCCACATATACTTCATATAAGTCAAGCCACATATACTTCATATTCCATATATTCCATATAAGCTTTTGTTTAATAATATTTCCCTACTTCAAGGCACAGGAAAAAAAAAAAAAAAAAAAAGAGAGATTGAAGAGTAAAGAGATCTTGGCGGGGCTCCTCACAGCCTCTAACTTTACAAGATTCATTTGAAGACTTTTCATGAATGATGCCATTAGTGATTTGTCCTTTCTGGTGACTCAGTCAGTGTGTTGCGTCATTTCCCTTGTTTCTTTGGTGCAGCTGGCAACACTAGGAAGCTGAGCTACGCAGGGTGCCGTGGCTGTGGCCCACAGTCGTGGCAGGGCCTCACAGAGCAGCCGCTCACAGCCCTTCTGTGCACGGGCCTGGGCCTGATCCTGCAGCACCATGGCCAGGTACCCCACGGACGACGAGGTCTCGCCTGCCAGCACGGCGCGGGCATAAGGACCATGGACAGGGCTAACCCTTCACAAAGGGGAGAGATTCTGTTGGAAAGTAGGGATATACCCAGGGGGAAGACTTTTTCATTTAAATGAGGCAGTAATTGAATTGACAAGTCTGGCATAGTCGTGACTGTAGAGAGGTGTTAGCACTGCAGTGTTTCCTGGATCTGAAGCAATTCCAGCCTTTGGAGGTTTAATAGCAACTGCTGCTTGACACCCGCTGGTGTAGCTGTTTCGCTTTCTGGCTTGGAATGGTATTAGAATTTTGCAAAGTTAGGGTAACTTCTTGTGCTCCTCCATCAATTTCACCCTTGTGATATCTGCAGCATTTATTTCTAGACCATTTTCAGAATAAATAAGTCATGTCCATGCATGCCTAGCTGTATTCCTCCACAAGTCTTACAGAGACCTGCTGAGACAGAAACTTCACCCAAATACATCTCCAAGATGATTTGTGAAGATGCCCTTTCTGAAATCTTACTGTTGGTTTAGATAGTTTAATATTATGGGAATTTCCAGTGTTCTGTTACTTTGACACAGCCATCCTTTTACGTCTCTCTCTTTTTTTACTTGTCATTAGTTGATTAGTCTCTGGGTCAAATTGTCTCTTCTAAAGAATGTCCTAAGTGGATGAGGGAGTGCATCTCACTGCCATTCTTCCTTTTTTTCTTCTCCTGTCCTCTCTATTTTCCACCAGAGGCTTACATTCTGAATTCACAAGAAGCATGCTCTTTGTACTTCACATGCACAGAGCAGTTTTTTGGATCAGTTAATTTGTTTCAAACAAGCATCAATTCAGCCAAGCATTCCTTCTTTCATATAGGTATTGTAGCAAAAGGCACAGTTACAGGACTGATAAGAATCATTTTGGTAACCAAACTAATAAACTTTATCATCCTCTGCTATCAGGAGAAGTATTGTTTGTAATGCATGCAAGCCCAAAGACAAGAAAAACAGTAACTCAGAGTTATCACTAAATATTCAAAATGCCATTCTTGGTTTGTATCTGAAGTTTCCATTGCTCCTGTCCTCTGTTCAGTTTTAGGTGCCCTGAGCAGAAACAGGCTTCTAATTGAAAATGAACTGAGAGAGGTTTGTGACTTTTTAAATGATCCCAAGAAAACCATGAGGCACTTGCCAGGCCATAAAATGTGCTGGCTATCACAATAAAGTGATTTCATAGTATTGAGGTGGAATAACATCTCAAGTACACATTAGGCACAAAGGCATGTGTGCTGGACTTTAGTGCAGAGCAGTTGGTTAAAGCTGATGTAAAAGCATACTTGTGCTGAATTAGTGTCCAAGTTTGTAGTGCAGTAGTGCATTCTTTGTAGACAAAGTATCATTTGGAATCTGCTATGGAGGGCTGTGACAGTATTTGATACCATAGTTAGCAGAAAGTACAACATGGAGATTTTTCTTTTTTTCCATTTACATTTTTCCAAGATTTTTAGGTGGTTGTTGAGGTGTGTCTTATTTCAAATTTAGCAGTTGTTAAACAGATTTTTTCTTCATTCTTTATACTTAAAGTTAGTTTATGATCCATGTGTTAACTTCAGACATTGCAAAGCTTCTGTGTTTTGCACCGTTAAACATTATATTGACACATTCAGACACTCTAGTTCTTAGCCCATCTTTAGATCAGTTTTTGCTGCTGGCTATTCCTGTTGCGTGAAAGGCATACATGCGCTCATGTATTACATTAACAGTAATCTATATGTACAGTATACTTCAGTGAAGGTAGTTTAAAGAGTAGATAGATATGCCTACAAATATTTCTCATTTAATTTGCATACAACTTTTCTACCTTTATTCAAATCATTTTGAATTTTCAGTTTCCCTTGAATAGCAAATTGAGTTTTAGGAACATTCTGATAATGCAGTGGGGTCTGCTATACTTTATGGAATACAGTCACTTCAAAAAAGCCTATGAGGACAGAGAGCTATTTTCAAAAACATCTTTATTTGTAAAAACAAAACACAGCAACAACAACAACAAATTGGATGTTTTGATATGTATAGATTATATTAAACTTATTCCAGCAAGCATTGAGATAAGAGCATTATGCTGTTTCATCCATATGCAGCACATAAGAAGATGCCCAAGGACTCTGTGTTTGATAAAAAGAAAAAAAAAAAAAAAAAAAAAAAAAGAAGCTGATCACAGTCTGCTGGTTGTACTTGTCACTTAGATAAAGGAGCTGCTGGGAAATAGTTGTCCACACTCTAAGTAGTGTGTACAAGTATTTAATGAGGTGGCTGGAGGCCATTTATCTGTGTTCCTTCACTAGTGTAAAAAAAAAAAAAGCTGGGGGGGAGAAAGAATTCATTTGCATATCAAAGTAACTGCAGGTTTGTTGTGCTGAAGTGACCGTGGTTGCATTTTATTACTACAATGCACCCAAACCTGTATATGCAGGAAAATGTTGAGTGATATGATATGAAGTCGTAAGAGAAGAGGCAGTCCAGAAGCTCACCCACTTCAATATCTTGCCCCTACTAACAGCCAGGAGCCTAGTGAAAGAATATAAAAAAGAGGGCAAGTAAAGTATCATCCTTTTCTGCCAGCTCTGGCAATCGGAAGTTTAAACATTTTGTGAACTGGAGAAATAATCTAGATGGTCAACGTTTAATGGCCACAAATGGGCCTATGCTCCGTGAATAGTTTAGTTGTCTTTTTTTTCTTTTTAATGTTTTTTTTTGTTTCTTTGTTTTAGTGTTATTTTGTTGTACGTTGCCCCCTCTGGCAATGAATGAAGCAACTTAATTATGTGAGAAGGTGTAATTATTTTGCTGTGTAACTAGGATTATTGGTGGCATTTTTTTTAAACTGTTTCTGTGGATCATATGAGATCTTATTTGTCCACAACTCTTACCTGAAAGTACTTACTTGAAAGTAGTTTTAATTTCAGATCTACGTAAAAAGAGCAGGAAGTACTTTCCAGAACTTGTTTCACATTACCAGCTGGTAGTAACAGCTAGTCCTCCAAAGAACAATGTTGTTTATTTAAAGTGCTCATTAGGGCAGAGCATAGAAATTCTGTCCCTTTGGCTTTAGCCACATTTTCACACCGACATTCATAGTTCCGCTCTCCTGGGCTGGTGTTTAAGGTAGGATTTGGACATTTACTCTGCAGTCAGTGCTTTTGTGGCTGAATTGGTAAGGATTTTTTTTTTTTCCTGCTTGGTGGAAAATTGGTTTTGATTTTTCAAATCTTCCCCAGACTTGCTCAAAGATCTGTTTAGTAGATCAAAGAGGGAAGTTCCAGCATTTTAGCAGATGATTGTGCATGTAATTTTCTCTTAGATTCAAGACACTCTCTAAAGAATCTGTAGGAATTACAGGACCTAGTTATTAAGTATGCAGTTGTTTGAGGGTAAGGAGTTATAGCAATGAATGAGATTAAGTTCAGAGGGGCATGATGTTTTGTGGCTCTTGAACATCTTGTGGTGTTTTGTGGTTCTTGAATACAAAAATGATAGATGAAAGACCAGTGGTTTGCCTTACTGGAGTTTATTTCTAGATATTACATAGTTATTGAAGTTGAGATTTTATCAAACCTTTGCATCTCAACATTATACCTCTGACTGGGAAGAAAAGATTTTACTCAGATGGTCAGGATGTGGCCCTGATAATATTACAAATATTGGCTACTTCTGGGGTTTATTATGTTCTGGTAATACATAAAACAACAAAACAAGCAATCCTCTAAAAATGCAATTGCTGTTAGATTGCAGTAGAGTATGCAGCACTTGGCATGTTTATGATAGTGAGAAGGCTAACACGGAATGCATATTAAAAACATGTTGATAAACTGGTCAGGGTACAGAGAAATTATTTCAAGGCTAGAAGAAAGGCCTTAAAATGGGAGATGTGAAGAGCTCATTTTTTTGTTTATTAAAAAGTTTAATTATAGTCTATAAGCATGATTATATACAGAAACATAAGTAGAGGCTCCATGATCTATCAGTGAGAACCATATTACAATGTTTTTGATAACAAACCAGTAAATTCATAGCTGAACTAAAGCACATATTTTTAGCAATGAGGATGACAATCAGTAGAAAAAGCTTCCAAGAAAAATAGTGGATTCTCCATGTACTCAAGAGTCAGATACCTTTCTGGAAAGCAGATTGGCCAAACACAGTTCATGTTACAATCAAGTATAAATGGCTGGGCTCACAATCACGCAATGGAAAGAAATTTAATGGCTTGTCATACAAACACAAGGCTAGGTGAGATGACCTAATGGTCCCCCTGGTCCTTAAAACTCAATGAATACATGAAAAATATCAGTAATGAAAACCAGTCATCTTGAAAACAAAATGTAGGAAAAATAAACATCATACTTGGCAAAAATGCTGCAAAGCATAATTCAGTAATACAGACAATTGAATTCACAGTAATCCAAATATCTGGTTGAATGTGGATAAGAAAGCAATATAAGCAATCAGAAGAAAAAACATCCACTCTTTCCATTCCAATTTCCCCTCATTTTTTTTCCTCCCACCTCCTCCCTTTTCTGCTATCCCCTTTTCCCCTCTTCTCCCTCTTTTTTCCCTGCCCCTCCTTCCCTTTTTCCTCTTCTCCCAACTTTCGCCATTCCCCCCTTCCACAGAAGAGATTCATGCAAATGGGTATCATGAGAAAGCAAATGCACAAAGAGCCACTGATGCTAACTATTGAGAAGAACGAAGATTAAGAATAGCTGGAAGAAAAGGATTAGAAATAGAATGTGTAATAAGATCACAGAGATCTTATTTCTGTGCACAGAAATTACTCAACATATTTGAAAGCACAAACAGCAAAAACTGTGAAGATATACAGTGTACTACACAGGTTTGGGTATTGTAACAGTACCTACACACCTCCTAACTACTGAGGAAAACCAAAATATTTTTCTGGTCTTACTGCATAAGTAAGCTCTAAGAAATTAACTTAAAAATGTACCACTGAAAGAAAAATATTAGTTCATATTTTTCTGCCATAAAAGAAAAAAATATTTTAAACTTTTTTTCATGACAAATATCCACAATACATTTTTCAAAGAAAAATATTTTCATCAACTTTTAGAATCATTTGGTTTTGCTAGTGAACAAAGATTTTATTCTTGGAACTGCTGCTTTTCAGAGCTCACAGTTACTCACACAGAGCTCCTGATTTCTAGTGCGATTAGAGTATCGTCTTCCCCAAAAACCAAAATGGTGAAGACAAAACTAAGACACCTTGATCACTCCTGTTTGCAGGAATTAAAAGCAACTTATTAGCATAGTTTCCATTCCGGTCTTTTACAGATTTTGAATGTGAAATAATAATAATGAAATAACTCCAGTATTACATACATAAGGAGACTGCAACTGTACAAGCATTTGTTTTGATAACAAAAGTCTGTGTAAAAAGGAGGTAAAGGTAACATGGGAGAGAACAGGGTTTATCTGTTCCTTTGGAGCAGCACTATTTTAAAATGAGACGCATTGAATAGGAGTAAAACCCCTACCTTTTTTTCCTCTTAGATATGTAAATAAATACACTGTAATTGCTTCCTTATAAGCCTTCAATTTGCTTATGTTAGATCATAAGCAATTTTCCAAAATGAGCATAATCCCTTTTAGTGCATTCTTGAACATGTGTCTGTATGACAAAATCCAGGAAAGATTCTGCTGTTTCTAAAAGAGCAGTGAACAGAGGCAAGTGTTTGGCCGCTGTACCAATGAGTCTAGAACAGAATAGGATTAAGAAGCAACACACCATAGTCTTGGGACATATTTAGCAGCAGTAAATGGTAAAAGATAATTTCTTTCTAATAATTTCTAATATTTTTCAACAAACCCTTCTTGTTCTTTCTGTCTTAAAGAAAATAAACTTGGTCTTGAAAGACCAAGATTTACTATATTGAGTACTTGGCAAAATATGAGATTTATTTATTTATTGATTGATTGATTGATTTTGAGATACAGATGGATTTGAGAATACTTAAAAATAATATCAAATAACATCCTTTTCTGGAACAGCTTATAAATCTCGTATTTATAACACATTCTTATGATTATTTCAGATCAAAAACAAGGTGTCCCACCACCGGAAGAAAAAAAATTTCTTACCCCCCCCCCTTTTTTTTTTCGCCATTTTGGACCTTTTGAATGAACTCTGATTTGAAAACTGTATGTTTTAGTCATTATTCAGTAGAGCTGGAAAGCTTAGTACTCTTAAAGCACCTCCTTGCTTTGTCTTGTGGACTGCTGTAATCTCATGTATTGGCTTGTTGGGACTGTTCTTTCTCTGCTTTTTATTTGTTTCCATCTTAACAAGTGTTTTTCACAGTTTGACTAGTATCTAATTCGTCTCTCTCTTCAAAGAGTGTCTGTAAAGGAAATATATTGTAGAATTCCTGGCCACAAAAGCTTTAAGCATGGTCTGCTGCAGTGGTCTGCAGCAAGAGGGAAACCATCTTGAGTAGTGCAAATTTCACGTTGCACAGCTACATCCAGCCTAGCTTGGTTTGGATTTACTCTTTTTCTCTTGGCATTTCTCCCCAGGGGAGAAAATCCAGTATGTAGTCATGATTCCCAGTTAATTTTGAAATATGAAATAACTGAGACATTTGGACTAATATTTTTGCTAATGTTAATCAAAAGTCAGAGGGTATTTGTCTCTTCCTCCTGTGAGCCTTATTCTGTAGCTCAAGCTTGTTAACTGTTTGCAGTGCAGCGTAACAGAATAGAATCACCTCATCCTTAAAAGCAGTTGTCAGAAAAATATGGGCCTGCCTGGTAGAATGTATTAGCCCAATACATTGTCTCCATTTTATTATGAAGCTGCTGGGGAAGCTGTGATATACAGCACTGTCATTACAGATCTATTGTTAGAAGGATTCTACAGTCTTCTGTGCACTGCCATTAATTTATAGCAGTAAACAATATGTAGCCTTCCAACTGGAGCAAAGCAGAATCTTTTAATGAGGTGGATGTTATTACCACAATAAATCAGTGCATTCGTGTAATGTATAATTCAATGTGTGTATTCCCACTGTAACTTCTCTGAGTAAGCTGATAGTGTATCATTGTCAGTGCACAGCTCCATGGTTTTTTTTTTTTTTTTTTTTCTAAGCTTTCTTTCATTTGGGGACTTTTTTATTTCCTTGCAAATAAATGTGACATGTCTTGATAGTTGTCCTGTTGCAGGCTTCAGAAACCAACTGTAACAATAAGAACCAAAATCAATACTGTGTATTCTGGCTGTATGGATCTCTGCATGATACCTTTTTTTTTTTTCTTTTTTTTTTTTTTGAAAAGAGAATGAAATCAATTCTAATTGGTTTTAGCTTTATATTCAAGGAATGTAATTCTATAACTATTGATTTGGGCCATACTCATTTGGAGAGTAATAAAAATAGGGATAGATAAAGTGAATATATAAAATGTTACAGAACTGTACAGCACAACACTGTTTCTATTTTTAATTCGTATAATTTGTCTACCAGTGACCTTCTTTCTTCTTTTTTTTTTTTTTCTTTTCCCCTCAAGCATAGTTGAATCTTTAGGGCAAATCAGTACAGATGGAGATTCCAAAATGGTTCTTGCAACAAAGAGACTTCTTCAAGTCAGTTTCATTCTTCCCTGGAATAAATTTGCTAAATCAGATAAAAATCCTTTTATACAGGAACCACTCTTTTTAGAGGGTTATATTTCAAATTAGTAAACTGCAAAAATAGTAATTAACCTAAGATGTTTTTTTTTATCCTACTGCAATGTGAAAGCCGCTTTAAGTAAAAAATGTAAGATTAGATCTTAGATCATTCATGGAATGAATCTATCCTGGAAGAGAAAAATACTTTGAAGCTTGTAGGTCAAATTTCATGTGAGCTGCAGAGAAATAGATACTTGAATAATGATAATCTCAGTAACAAACAGAGTTTTTCATTTGAATAGTACTTGAGTTAGTAATTAGGTTATTGATTGTTACTTTTGCTCAGATACTTTTGTTTTATCTTTCTCAGGTCCTTCTTGTGTATGCTTAAGTATATTTATTCTTGCAGGACAAGAACAAGAAAATATTTTCATTCATTTGTTCTTCAGTTATACTTGAATGCTTCCATTGTCTTTTCAGAAGGGCATTGCTTACATTAATAGCATACAAAGAGTGTGCTCCATACGTATGCAAAATTGTATTGCGTGTTTGTTGTGCACATATATACCAAGATATTTTTGACCTCTTACAGCATTAGACATGTGGAACTGCTTCACCTTTGGGTTTCTCAGTGATTTATGTGGAGTATACTCATTTTTCTAAATCCTTGATGTAAAAGCTAGTCTTCTGAAGAAATACACGGTTATATATACCAAAACATTATATTTCTTACATTTAAATAAACCCTAATAAAAATGCTGGTGAAAATATGATAGACTTTTTTTAGTCATACATATGTTATTTGTTTCTTTTTTTTTAATCCATACTTTTTATACAGATATTCTCTCATATGTCTACTTTGTTAACTTCTCCTATAATTCTTTCTGCTTTTTCCTACATTAAATGCAAGTATGTTAATGCAAGTATGTTGTTATTGTCTTGGGATGGTAAATAAAAAACAAACAAGAACCGTGATATTGAGATTCCAAGATTCTAAGTGCACTGTTAATATTCTTCCATCCTACCAGTCTTTTTTTTTTTTTTATTTCCACCAAGATACCCAAGATTTTCTTGGTTATTGCTTACAACTCGTTCAATTTTTGTTCATACACATTCACACGTACCAGTTAACACTTCCTTGCGCAAGACTCACTGCTGTGAAGTACTTTTGAATGATTAATTTGAATCAATAATAAATAGAAATTAGCCTCTATGGATGGAAAAAAACTTGTATCCAATCATCTGTGTGTATGTGTAAAATCCTGGTTTGAAATCCACAGGCCTATTCGTCTGCTTACGAAATCCAATGTCTGGCTTTTCCATTTATGACGGTAGTTCTGGTTACTGAAAAGAACAAGTAGTGTGTGACTACGTAATAGGTGTTTTTATCTTTATTTAGTTATGTATTTATTTTCACAACTCTTGCAGCCTGTTGGAGCTTTGAACCCAAAGAGAGCAGCATTCTTTGCTGAGCGATATGAATCGTGGGAAGATGATCAAGTACCAAAGTTTCACTATGGCACACATTATTCAACTGCAAGTTTTGCTCTCACATGGCTATTAAGAATTGTAAGTATATCTTTTAAAAATACTTTTCTTTTAAATGATAATGAAAGTAACAAATAGTTACGAATGACTAAACTAAAACCCAGTGACACTGATAATTTCTAGTAACTGTAATCAGTAACTTTGATTTTCAAAGATAGATCTATTCTGAAGTTTGAGCAGAAGGTTTTAATTTTTATGGTACAGCCTTTTCAAATCAGTAAAGCTTTTCCTTCTTAAACTATGCTTTTTAGGCAATGTTCTTATGTTACTTCAAAGTTGGTTAACTTTCCTTCCTCGTGTATTTTCTGAAAGGACATACAGTGGACATTTGTTGTTTTTACTGAATGTATTTAATTCTCACCTCTTAATGAGTTTAAACAAGTTGTTTTCTGATGATCCTGAAATTCTATAATGTAAACAATTTATTTTTAAAGAATTGCTGTACTTTATACTGAGGTGACACTGGAGATACTGTGTATTGATAATATATCGGTTAAACAATGCCTTTTTCTATAAAATTGAAAGGCAATTTATCTCTTAGAAAGTAATTTCTTTGGGAAGGCATTAGCAGCACATCATTAATTAAAGCTTGTTAGAACAGTACAAGCATACATAAATCCTTGAAGTAATTTATAGTGCTAAGCTAATTTCAAGCAATTATCCACTAATACGTGCTTAAGTGTTCTTTAACTAAGAGGAGGCTTTTAAATCTTTCAGACATTTTTCTTTTCTAAGTCATAAATTACATATTAAACAATAACAATCATAAAGCTATTAGTATTGAATACATTAATAGATTACCTTGACCAAAGTAAAATGCGTATATTATTTTTGTAACATGTTTAAAAAAACCAACATAAAAATGTTGAACTTTTCCATAATGTTTTTGAAGGTAGTTTTTGCTTCAATTGACTCTAGCTTCTCCAGCATGAAAATGTTTTCTTAAATTTCAATTTCTTTATCTGAGTATCTCTGCATGGAGTACAAATAAAATGCATTTCTTGAAAAACAAAACAAAACAGAAACACATTATTTTTTATTCCTAATTCTTAGGTAATGAAATGAATCCTTTGCAACTCACTGTTTATTTGCCAATAGAATAGCATTATTAATAATAAAATCAAAAGAATAATAAATGCTTTTTTTCCCCTGAAATTCCTAATGAATAGACTTTTTTTTTTTTTTTTTTTTTTTTTTTTTTTTTTTAATAGGAGCCCTTTACAACGCTTTTCCTGAATTTGCAAGGTGGGAAGTTTGATCATGCAGATAGAACATTTTCATCTATTTCCAGAGCATGGCGCAATAGTCAGCGTGACACCTCTGATATCAAGGTAAAAACTTTCCTGAAACGTGTTAGCATATTTTGTGCTTTGTCTGTCTATATTATAGTTGTTATTGCAGGACTGCAGGTTGTGAAGAAGGGGAAGAAGGAGATTGGGAACTATCCTGTCCTTTAGGAAACGAATCAAGGGAGATGACATATAGTTTTACTTCTGTAAGATTATTTCAGTGATTTATCTTTTGCGAAATCCTAGCAAATCTTTTTAGTCCTGAGTCTTTAAGTAAGGCTGTATTGCTATAAAATGCTATAGATATGCTTCGGTACCTGTTCCTCTGCGCGGGTTTTAAGCTTTTGAAAAGTTGAATGAAGCTAGCATAGATTTTAACTATTTCAAGATTTCAAGAATATTCTCTCCATGCTTGCATTACATGTGTGCTTCTGCTCAGCTCAGATAAGAATTTCACTTGCAGTTACAACTCCATATTTCTTTGTGTTATTTTAGATCTGGACATCTGACCTCATTTTTCTGTGCAGTTTAAGCATTGGCCTCTCTTTCTTTAATTTACTATGACAAATGAGTAGGAGGAAGTTGTGCTAGTTTAAGTGTAGAAGGAGTAAAATCTAGTCTTATGATGAGGAAAGAGTAAATAGGTGGATAATGATCTGAGAGGGAGATATGGAAGCAGTTTCCAGAAAGTGTGTATAATAGGTTGAGAAATAATGGGCTATGGGAAGCCAATGATTGAGGAGTCTAAGGTGAGACAGAATTTAGGATGAAATTGAAGCTGATGAGTGAACGTGAGCAAGGTGGAAATAGAAGGTAAATCAGTCTGGTAATTGCACACTTTAAGGAAGGACACCTAGAATTAGGTCTTGGATCAAGAAGGTAAGATAGGTGCACAAGGCAAGTCCAAGGGCAGTAGATCAGATAGGTGACCACCAAGGGATAGAATGAGGTAGACCGTTTAGAGCGAGGATTTTGACATGTTGGAAGAGTTAGGAAAGGAGAAACATTTTTGTTGAAGATATCTGTATGCCCAGTATTTCCTTAGACTTGTGAAAAGCAAGTTTTCTGATTTTTGCTGCCCTGCCCTGCCTGGCAATTATTTGGGGAAATCCATGGCAAAAGTGGCTTTAGATGCCTCCAAAATCTTATACATACGGAATTGCAACATGTTAGCTTACTATTCCTTTAATGTATTTAGCTGATATATGCATTAAAGGACCTAAATAAAGCAGACTATTGCATGCTTTGTAGTTAATGGTAACATCATGCTGCATACATGTTAGTGAAAAAGAGTTATTTGCTAACTAATTAACAGAACCAAATTATATATTGTTATTGTGAGGAAATTAATGACAGAAGAGTGACCTAAACAGTATATACTGCTTTACTTTGTCCATGCCAAGAATATGTGCAACAGCAGCGATAACTTCCACGAAGAAAATTTATGGCTTGCTAGAATTTTCATTTAGTGAAAAAAAAAAAAAAAAAAGATTTTTTTTCTTACTCGTCTTGCAGGATGTGTGTACATGTTCCCATACATATGTGTATTTGTTAAGGAAGGGGCAGAAGGGAAAAAGGGAGTAAACAACAATACATCTGATCTTGATCCCTGATAAACAAAATGAAAGGTTTCCAATGTTTACTCTTCCTTTAGACTTCCTTTTCTGCTAATGTTACAGCTACGAAATACTAGGAAATGAGTCTCCTATAAGTCAGAGTTAGTCCCTCTAATCTAAGATTCTCGCTTTTAATCATTTAATGACAGTATTCTTATGGCCTGTCTGGAAAGGATGAAGTGCATTGCATTTGCTGCCGGCATACTGTTACTGTATTGTAGTGGAGTGTATCTTACATACTGATACATGTTCAAATACTGACATTAATTCCTCATAATCCCCAATAAGAATTAATTCCTTCTAAGTCTTGACAGGAAAGCAGCTTGCTGTAACACTAGAATCAAAAGGGTGATCTCCATAAAATGAAGGAATGAATGTAAATAACTATGTAAATGCCTAAGTAAATGACTATGTCCAAACCTTATTTGAAATATTCCTCCGTTTTTAATTTGAACTTGGTATTTTTCTTGTGTGCTTGTTACAAGATAGCTGACTCCTCCGAAGATGAATGGAGTCCTCGGTGTGATGGGCAGTCTGCCTCTTACCGAGATACAAAAAACTCTTGTCCCTTTTAAAGACCATGTAGCAGCCTGTGTGGACTGTTCAACAGCTGTTGGTTCTGGAAGTAGCCATATGAGAAGAAAATTATTTTAACAATAGAAGATAACTTCAGAAGTGGGAGGTGGAGAATAAAAATGATTCCATGAGAGTCACAGAGTTAGGTAAGGACTTTGGACAAGTTCAATGACCTGAGGGAGAACTCTTTGGAAAATGTAGGTCAGGATAGATACAGAAAAGACGTTGCTGTAGTATCTGACTCTTCATGCACTTCAGTCTATTGCGAATGCAGGATAAAATACATTTATTTCTTAACAAGTGAAAGGATTGCTTTAAGCTTTATGTTGCATCTCTGAAGGACTGAGAACATATATGTAGTTGGCTGCTATGACTGATTAAGCAATATTAGTTTTTTGGCGATAAGATTTCTGGCTTCCTGTTGATACTTCTACAACTGATGAAAATCAGTTTACTACATTTAATTGTAGAAATCCAAAGGATGTAGGAAGCCACATTAAAGACCTAGAAAGTAGGAGGCCAAAGTAAATGCATTATATCTTAATGCACTTGGAAAGAGAGACAAAGGAAAAAAAAAAATAGGAATTTACTCTTATCCCAGCTGAATAGTTCCTGAATATTTAGAACTACGAGCTGACTGGCAGGAAATGATTTCTTATTCCTTCCCATATGAAGAGAACAAATAGAAACTGTTGATGCTTGCTGTCCTAAGGATTGTTAATCTTAGTTGGAGGCATCAGACATTACAAGAAGGACTAACATGAGACAGCTTTGGGAGCAGCTCTTGTTCGCTGCTATCGCACTTCAACAGAGAAAGCTAAAGCATATGTGTGGTCACAACCAATCTTTGTCAATATCTTGTGAAAGCCTTGCATCGATGATCAAAGCAGCTAAGAGGCTGCACTGCAGCATAACCTTTAGTTGAACCTTTCAAATTTTGATTTCAGAAAGTGATATGTTGCATAAAATTGAATTTCCTAGTTCCCTCCTCTTCATTTATTTAAACAATGCAAATTAAAACTCCTCTGGAATTTTGCTAGTGTCTCACTACTACTCTGGGATTTTAATGTACTCATCAGCTCAGTGCTGATGCCTTTGAAATTTTAACCATGTGTTTTTAAGTTAAATTTTCTGCACTGAAGAATATTAAACATATTTCAATTTGGTTAAACTATCATTTAGTTCAGGACAAACATGTTTTTTAACTCATTTAATAACTTTTTAAAAACATGGATAGCCTGACAGTGTTTAAGGGAAAATTCTTTACTTTGGGGACCATGCTAAATTCCAGAATGCAGAAGTGAAGCCTGTTTGTTTGTTCTTTTGTGTTGCTTTTTTTTCTTTGATGAATGGTTGGGTAGGCACATACCTGTTCAGATGCAGTTGGCTCTGGGTTGGTAGATAACCTGTTGCAATAAATTGATTTTCTGTTATAATTACAATAGCATTTAATTGTTATCTTCTTATCTCTTCACATGCATTTTCTCTTCCCTAAGTGCAGTACTTTTTATATAGATGTGTGTGTGTATGTATTTCAATGCCATCAATGCAGTTTGTCAAGATCATTTGGAATTTGTATCCTGTCCTCCAAACAGCTATGTTCCCTTCTTAGTGTCATCTAGATTTTGTTACTTCACCTTCTATGCCAAGTCATTAATGAAATTATTGACTAGTATTAGAAGCAGGGCAGACCCCATTACCATGTTTTCACAGTCTGACAGTGAGCTATTGATAAATGCTCTTGGAATATGGATTTCCAACCAGGGCAATCCCACCTTATTGTAACCTAATCTAAGCTCTATTTCTCCACTTTGCTTGTAAGAATGTCATGGGAGATCGTCTTAGAGGTCTTTCTTATAAGTCAGCTACATCATTTCTTTTGCTTTTACCATCCACTGGGACAGTTACCTTTTGGGAAGAAAAGTAGATTGGCTTAGTAGGATTAATTCTTGACCAATTTTAATCAAGTTAAGGTGACTAGTATAGTGTTTCTCTTGCCTTAATTACTTTGTCTACATTTTCTTTTTCCTGTATTTATGGTTTGTTTGTGTGTGTGACTAGTTCTGTTCAAAAGGAGGTGCCAGAACACCATAAACTTTCGGGAAAAAAAAATCATTTAAATGGTTGTCCGAAGTGTGGTCAAACAATCTCCAACATGGTGTTGTGTGGTGGTCGACTAAAAATGGGTACCAATTTATGAAAACCAATCTTGTGATATGACACACTTTAGCAGTGGCTGTTATAAGACTGGTATGATGATACTGACTGTCGGAATCCATATATGATATGGGCATCATCTTTTATCCTCAGACTCTCTTATAGCTTAGTTTTTAAGTGCAGAAATACTTTTGTGGGGGGCAAATTAATATAAAATTGATGATAACATTGTTCTGGTCAGCTTTGCTTTGAATCTAGTTTCGCGTTTAAAGTGTCTTTGAATTGTAACAGTGTAAGACAATGTCTGCAATAATGTACGGGTTGTGTCTGGCTTCCAGGAGGGTACTAGGAGTGTATCGATGTTATAAGTTATTAGCAGGAGTGGGGGAGTATTAGAGGGAGTGGGGGAGAATGGTTTTGGCTAAGAGCGAATTGATGAAGAGCCTTCAGAAGCATCCCTGGAGGGGAGGGCAGCAGACTCTCTCAGTAGCTCAGGAAGCCACATACCGCTGAAAAGATTTTGTGATTTCCTTATGAGTGGGATTTTGAGAATATAAATTAATTTATTAGTTAAATGATAACCATTGACCTACAATGTAACTTCAAACAGTAGACTGTAATAAATGCACGACTCTGAAAGTAGCCCTTTGTCTTCTCAGTTTTCATCCATTTTCTAATCTTTGTAGTCAGCTCTATACTAATGACTATGGTTGACCCAGGACAAAAACTGTTTATAATTCAAGCAGCCAGGATGCTCCTGTGGAAACTGATAGTGCTACCTTGGAATCAGGTTTAGCTTGTGCTAAATCAAGGATTCTGGCAGCCATGGGATATTCTCAAAATCCATTTAAAGCTATTCAAAGTCTGCTGTTACTCCGTTATGCGTGTGGGTTTTTTTATAGATTGCTTTAAAGGGAATGAAAAAAAACATTAGCTACTAATGTTTAACAAGGTTTGTTCTGTTTTGGTGCCATTGCTTCTTAATTACATAGTTGTCTTAAAATAGAACTAGTGCATTTGATTGACATTGCTGAAATATTTAAAATTAAAGGAATAGGCAGCAAAGTAAAAACAAACTTATTTAATGCATTGATCTTATTGGGCAGGTACTCAGATAATATACCTCAGTCCTTTACTGGTTTCTCAACTTCTGATAAAGACATGATTTTCAGAAATAAATGTCCTGTAATCACATGCCTTTTTCTCATTGCAAAGAAGCTCATTGAGAAACTTGAGCACCTGGAACACCTGCTAGATCCCCCTTTGGATATGTGCATTAAGCCAGCTCATGTGTGTGGGCTCTGATATGTTTTATCCAAACCAGCAGAAACTCTATTCAGAAAATATTTATGATAGACAAATTTGACTTGTAACTAAATATATATAAAATACATAACAAAACTGAAATACTGGTCATGTTATCTGCATCATGGGTGTTGCTATGTGAGTTTCTGTGCCTCGTGTGTGGATTTCCAAGTCATTGAGAGTTCATGTGGATTCAATGTGGATTTATTCTTTCAAGCATGAGATTGGAATCAAGAAGATGGGAGAATCTTGATTCCATCATTGAACTTTTTTGGCGATAAACACTTAAGTTGGACATTGGGCTAATTCTCTTTACCTAGTAATATCTCCAGTTTCATACTTTTGAAATAGGATATTAATACTTGTAAGTGATACAAAGAAAAAGAAAGATGCTTCTCTGTGAGTATTGGATAATGCTTTGTCTTTTATGTATTTTTGTCTTTCTAATTGTTTGACTCTTGTCAGAGAAGTTGTAAGCCTCAACTGAAGCATTTGTCATAGACAGGATATCTGTTGTAGTCCCATGTCTGTGTAGCTTCTGCAGAGGCTAATAAAGTGTGAACTCATGCTGCACTTACTGGGTTCCTCAAGGCACGTATAATGGCTCTACCTAACTGCTTATTTTTAATGAACTTGTAGGAGGTTAATTCTTTCTGTAACCTTCTATAAAATTTGGTTGGAATTGACTACAGCCTTATTCTGTGGAGAAGTGGAGGTTGCCTCAGATAGGCCAGTGAACTTGCACAGACAGCAGAACTGTATGTGACCAGTTCAAAGTTGTTGCAAGTGGCTGGAACATTCAGAAACTGAAGGAAAAATTTGAAGACTTTCTTTTTTCAAAAAAAAAGGACAGTTGAAGGTTTGGAAAATGACAGCTCATCTTTATTGAAACAGGCTGCCTGACACCAGCGTGCCTGAGACACTGTGTAACTTGATCAGCTTTCCTACATATGCTTTATATTGTTTTATACTTTTCTAATAGATGGAGTTTCAAAAATTACCAGGAGTAAAGCTGCTGCCAAGCTTGCAGTATTGCTTTTGTATGAGATAAATTTTATGTCATATCCGTAGTAAGGTAAAGGAAGTTCAAGAGCAAAATTCAGAAATAGATGCTTAATAGTTCAGATTTTTAACTAGAAACTGTGTGTCTGAGGTAGCAAAACTTGTAACATTTAGGATTCAGGTTTTGGTTTTCATGAAAGATTTGAATCTTGGCACAGTTTTACAGAAAACCATAACAGGAGAGCACTTGGCTGAGTAAAAAAATACACATTCAGACAAAGGAATTCAGTTAGAAATTTAGTAGTCTGTGGAAATGGCAACAGTTAAAAATATAGACAACTAAGCTCATGGATCAGAAATTTCCATCTAGTATCTGTGGTGTAACCATATTCATGCTGAAAACAAAATCAGAAATTTGAATAACCACTCCAAGCTTTTCCTGGAACTGTTGAAATAATGAACTGCAAGTATAAGATATGCTCAATTTATTCAAGCCCAGAGGAGAATGACCATAAATCTGTAAAATTAGACCAGAGGTTTTGTGTTCCTCACTTTGGTAAAAAGTAGAAAGAGGGGAGGCATGAAAAGCTTTGACACTGACGGTTCCTATGCTTTTCACCTGGTGGGGATTTCAGCTGACATTTCACTTCGTTTATGGAGGCTACTTCTTGTTGCAGTGTCATGGTGCTGGGCATGTGGGAGACTGTGTGATACCTGTCCGTAGGGCAGATGGGAAATAATAGGCAATGCTAGTGGCGACAGACCCCAGGGTCCCCAGGGTAGAAGCTGCTTCTGGACATTTGTTTATGCAAAAGAGTGAAGCCATATGTGAAACTGCTTGTGCTCTTGGGCTTCAACAAATTCTTCCGGAAATAATTTTAACTCATGTTCTATGTATCTTCCTAATTAGAGAAAGTAAACATTACCTGAATTGCCTAGGAAGGTATGGATTTTGTAGTTAAAGTCAAAAAATTAGGTTTTATTTGCCTGGTGTTGCCCACTTCTACTCATGCGTGGGATATCAGTCCCACTTCTACTACTAAGAGAGGTTTTTCCTATTTCATCTTTTATGCTAACTTTTCTATTTTCTGTAATTGTTCTTCTATTGATTTTCGACCACCTTTCTGTAGTCTGAAGATATAAATCTCTGTAAATATTGATGTAAATTGCCGATTTGTTTTCATATAGAAAAATATTATGCAAAAATCAACATACATGATTTATTTTAATAATTTTGAGAAAAGAAATGCAATTATATATACAACCTGTATTTTTCCTCTTTCTCTCTCAAATAAAGCTGAACTACCTGTTGCACAGTTTATAACTGAAATAAGGTAAACAAATACTGTAGCAATTTTGTGTGTGTGGCCTCAACAAAGAGTAAAATATTCTTATGTAGGTGTAATCCATGTATTGACCAGCAGGGCCTAAATGATTTCAGTGATGCATTTTTAATACAATAATTATTGATTTACTAAAATCTACTTATTGATTAATAATAAATCAACTACTACTTGTGATTGCAATAAGTTTCATCTGCTAGTTAAACCTCTGGGCTTGTATAATTAACTCTGCCTAACTGTAAATTATTGAAGATTTTATTTCTTTTTAAACTAGGAGATATTATCTGGCACTCTTAGCAAAAAAATTTAACAGGATCAGGCAGTGCCAATTTAATTTCTGTTAATTCGATTTGTCAGTTGAATGGATACCTACTGAAATATTGTTTCTAAGCAGTAACACACACAGAGCAGGTAGGAGGAAACTTACAGGTACTTAAAAATTATGCTTCCCTACTATCAGGAAAGTTATTACATTGAATTGAAGTGAAAAAATGAAGTTTGAACTAGTTTAATGTATTAGTATATATTTTGTGAATGCCGTTTAAGACCTGTAACTGAGGAAATGAAGTGCAGCAATATGAATAAAGGCCTAGACTTCTAGCATGCTTTTTTATTATTCTGTTTGACAGGTTATGTATAGGCTTAATATTGTTTAATGTGATTGTCAAATAATTTAGTTTGAAAATCTGATATAAATGTTTTAATATGGTTGGGGAATCTATCTCGCTGATTCTAGACACCTTTGCACATCATATAACTCTGCTTCAAAACGTATGTCTATTATCCTCAAGCCATAAGAAAAGAATAAAATAATATTTCATTACATTTAAAAGACAGACTCTCTTGTGTAGATTTTTTATGCTTGGTGGCAAACATGCAAATAAATTACCAGTGCAAAACTGACATTCTATTGACTTAACTTTTTTAAAAATAATTTTTACCGATGTTTTCTTCAGAATCACTGTTTCTGTGTGGTAGTGTATATTTCTCATTAAAGAAAAATTATATTCTAATTATATACAGAATTTTATAATCATTTCAATAAAAAGTCCTGGCATGGTAAGTTATATCTTTTATATTTTAAAAGAGACAGGTGTAAATGCTATATATTAGATTCATATTGATATTCAGCATGAGCTTCAACAGTTCTGATGAAATCAAAAGCGTGGCAGAAAGAGTGAAGTATTGCTCATCATAAGGATGTCTAGCTCTGCCCTAGATGAGTGCTGGATTCCAACAGAGAAATTTCTGAAACTAATTTTCAACAGGTTTATGTTAAAGCAATCACTTCAACAAATCATACAGATGTTTTCATTTTTCCATGAAATCTTATAAACAAAATAAATGTGGGCCAATTCTACACTGTCTGTACATGTGCTGAATACATAAAATGTCAGAAGGGATACAGCAGTTTTAGAAAAAGAAGGAGGACAACCAAAAATGGTTTGTTAGAAGGGACAGGATCTAAATTGTCAACGGTTTTTTTAGCTTGCAAAGGAAACAAGTGAGAAAGAATATAGTATAGGCCTGTAATATCCTGAAGAGCCTATAGAAAAATGAATAGGAATTACTATTTATTGGTTTCCTCAATATGGGAAATAGAATCTCCACTGAAACCATTAGAAAACAGATTTAAGATAACCAAAGGGAGGAGAAAAAAAAAAAAAAAAAAAAAAGCTTTTGACATAAGGTAAAATTACACTGTGGAACAACCTCCTCTTAATGATTAAAAAAAAATAATAATAATTCAAAATCCGTTAAGTACGGATTTATCCTTGCAAAGACTGTGCTGGTTATTTTGCTACTTCTTATCCCTGGTTTAGGCAAGACACTGGATAATCCTTTGCTCGGCCCCCTTAAGGACTTGCATTTTCATGTGATGCTCTTGTGGAACCATAGGCAAGCCCTTCTTCCCTCTTACAAACAAAGAAAAAGTGCTTTAATCAGCCTTTTTAATACTCGGGCTTTTCTGCAAAAAGTCCCATCAGTGGAGCTATCTGACGAAGAGTTGAGAAGGACTCTTAAGTTCTACAGTCATCAAATAGGTGAAGAAAATTTTTAAACTTCATGAAACTGTAAATATAATCAATTTTGTTCATTGGTTTTAGGAGAAACTCTTGGCCTTTAACTTATGTACTCATTTTCACCCATAAAAAGGCACTCAAAATTGGTGTTAAATGCTACTCACTTAGACTGGCACAGTGTATTTGCTTGTGCCTTTTCCCTGCCGTAAATGCTAACATGTGGTCAACACAACAGAATTGGATAGTAGAGGAGCTCCTTTTGTAAAAATATATCAGCATAATGAGAATGGAGAGCTTTCTGTTTCTGTAGTAATGAAGTAATATTTTATGAAAGATTTCTAATGGGGAAGCTAACAGAAGCTACTGACGATTTTGAAATTCCTACTCAACATATTGTTTCTGCATAATCTAATGAAAGCAATGTGTGCTCCAGAAAGCCAAATGCTTTCTGATCTTGAAAGAAGCTAATGAATAGCTGTGCATACGTATAAATATATAAAGATAAAGAAACATAAGTAACATATGTAATGAGCTTATGTTTTAAGTATTCAGAACCATAATATGGTTCATATTTGTGGTGTAAGCTCCTATTGAATCGATAGTGCAGTGTCTCTGTTTTGTCTTGGTTAGTTTCTCCCTGTGACAATAAACACTACTGAGACTTCTAAGTTAGAATACTTTCCTACAGACATTTATCCTTGCTACAGTATTGTTTTTTTTTTCCTGCTATCAAATATTTTTCAATCTCTCTTTATCAAGTACTTTTCAAGCATTTGGTACAGAAGCCCGTTTTTACCCTGCCTAGTTAATTAAGGTGATTGTAAACAAAAAGATGTACAATTCAAAGTCAAGCAGTGTTTCACACAAGGATGGAGGTGCTAATAGCTTAATTCCTGCTTGATCTTTCCTGTCTTTGCCCTGGCTACTTCAGATTGACCTTGTCCGCAATCTGATGACCTCCCTATTGCACTCAGCCATTTGGAAAGCTGCTCATGCCATAGCTGGCCCTGAGGGGATATCTGGGAGCCCCACTGATCCATTGACCCATGTCAAGACTGGGTTGCGATGCTGATCTGTGGAGTTTCTGACCCAGCTCCATACTACGCCTGCTATAGACAAAGCCAGCCTGACTTTTTTTTTTCTACTTCTTAAGTGGCATGCATCTTGCACTTGCTATATGGAAGACCAATTTTACACCAATCATTTGCTATGAAATACGCTTCCTGAAGCAATTACAGGTATTGATCCTTTCCTATGCAAAGGGAGTAAATTCTCTAATTTAGTGCCTCGGTTTTTCTAAATCCGTCAAATTGCCAGGTTTATTGGGTGTATTTAAGTCTCAACACCAAGTTCCACCAAAAAAAAAAAAAAGGGGGGGGGGGGAGAAAAAAGAAGTTTTTCATGTGTGTAATAAAGATGGATGTGTATGTATGTTCAGCTTTTCCTGTAAAGTGTTTTGCCAGGTTTTGCAGAACTCAATTTATATGTGTTTGAAAATAAAGGTCTCATCACATTAATTTGGATATGTTTACGTATATCTGCCTCTGTGTTCTACAGAGTGAACAACTTAGGAAGTTTGCACTTGTTACTGCATAAGAGGAAAATGTCTCATGCAGGGGAGAATCTGCCTTGCTTTGACTTTGCTCAATTCTGCACTAGGCTGTACTGTTTTATGCTCTGAAAGTTATTTGTTTAGCTGTTAATATTGCTTAAAGTTTTCTCCTAAGATTTGGAAGTAACACTTCATTTACTAAATATATATTTGCTTTTTTTCCTTAAAACTTTTGTAGCAAGCTCTGCTTGCCTCTGCAGGCCAAATGTTTATATGCTAGAGTACTGTCTTCTATTCCTGCTCAAAACAGGCCTAGACAGCATGGTTGTTGAAAGCAGTTATGGTGTTGACAAGGAATTCTGTGCACACAGACCTTGCAACCATGTAAAATTGCTTGTTTGTTTGATTATATGTGTGTGTGAAATTATGCCTTGTTCTTCCTTCTATTTACAGACTGGACACAAAATTGACTTAGCAGTCTTTTAATCAAAGAAAGATATTGATCCAATTTGATTTTCTTGGGTTCTTTTGGAATACATGGTGTAACTACAGATACTTTAAACATAATGGAAAATTTATTTCTGAGCATTGACCAAACATAGATATTAGCCTAAACAAATGAAGTTGCAGGCTCTTTTTTATGCTAGAGAGAATAGGGTTATAACTGGATTTTGCAACTTTATGATTAATATACATGGTGCTACTTTCACCCAGACTGCCCCTTGTGTAGCTTTTAGGAATGCGGATTGTATTAAAAAGTAAAAAGAAGTTTTTTAAAAAATGTAAAAAGAAGAGCTTGTTTTGTTTTGTTTGTGTTTTCCCAGCATCTGACTGTCTTTTGTCCATTACTTTCTACTAAGGATAATTTAAATCATGTTCCATACTTTAGTTTTATAAGTTTCTCTATGCGTGATACTAACCAAAAGCATTCTCCAACTTTTTTTTTTTTTTTTTTTTTAGCCATGTTACAAAGATAGTAAGTATATATTAAGTCTAAAGATTTAAATTGTAGATGGTATGGAAGAGGGAATTGAACCCTTCTATGAGGGAAATATGAATACAGGATTTTGCATGTTCTCTATTCTCTCACTTCCTAATGGTACTTCAGTAATTATATTCTAATATAGCAAAGTGCATGCAATGACAGAATTTGTAACATGGCACTGCTTTTCATTTCTATACAGGAATTGATTCCTGAATTCTATTACCTCCCAGAGATATTTGTCAACAGCAACAATTACAATCTGGGGGTGATGGATGATGGAACAGTTGTGTCTGATGTTGAACTTCCACCATGGGCCAAAAGCCCAGAAGAATTTGTTCGCATAAACAGACTGGTAAGATGGTTATCTTCTGTTGTCTGTTAAGTAATGCCTGTCTTGCAGTCTTTCGATGAAATGTTTCGGCTCTTTGTAAAATACAGATTTAAGATATTCATAATTTACATTGAGGTATGGTCAAAATGATCAGAAGGGAGGCTAGGTGTACAAGTTTAAGAAAGAAAAAGGCATATAGTATGTCTTTTTCTTAAGAATTCTATAAAAAAGTGTGTCAAACATGTAGGAGATATTATTTGCTTATCTTTATGTCAACTCTTGAGGTTTTAAAGAAAGAATAAAATCATCATTTTACATAATACTAGGAAACTGTTTAAACACAGAAGTAATTTTCATTCCAAGCTTTTTATTTTTATTTTTTCTAAATTTTAGTATTCACTTAACTTCAAAATCTAGTGAATACTTCAGAAAGAGAAGGTTGTATTTTAATTTTTCAACCCTTCTGCCATTTATGCAGTTATTTTAATCATTTTCAGAGCTGTCTTTACACACAAACAAACCTGAATTTGCTTTCACCTGCCTTGTTTCCCAAACCAGTGTTAGCTCTTCCTTTCCATGTTTTGAAAAATTCTGGTGTTAGCATTTTGTGTTTCACAGCAATCTTTGAGTATTTGCAGAACCTCTGAATGATTTATAGAAAATGTGTTGCAGTATCACCATCAATGTCTCAGCACATTTTTAAAGCTGCTTTACTCTAGAAGTGAGTAAACTAGAGAATCTCTTTTTTAGTGAATCTTGAAAATTGGGACTGCTGTTATCAAGTTCCGTGTAGTTGTTAAGAAGTAGCTAACTATGAAATACTGAATTAAGCCATGCAAAATTCACAAAAACTTTTCACAGAAACTAGATATATCCTTGATAATCTCCTGATAACCTCAGGATGGAAAACAGGCATTTTAAAAATTCTTTTGTTGGCGGAACATCAAACCTACTGTTGGTAAAACTTGTGGAACAGTTGTATGAAAACAAAACTATCATCTATAAATTTTCAGAATCCTTTATGCTGTGCAGTTACTGGTGATATGATGCCATACTATTTTGAAATACTACTTGACCTATATTTCTGCAAGCTGTTGAGCAAGATAATATTTGTAGCATTGTAGGATATACTGTGATAATTACAAATAGTTTATGATGCTTTGCTTCACATGTAAGTATGTGCAAATTTTATTTAAAAGGGGTATGAAATACACTAATATTTAGCAGGGCCATTCGAGAAACCATGTTCAAATGCAACTTTTGATCTTGTCGTTGTGCTGATAATTGTTACGATGGGGAGAGGGGCAAAGGCACCCTTTTGAGTTGAGGATGCCTGAGTGACTCAGGCAACCCTCCAATCAGAGGGTTGAAAAGCCGTGTTCTTAAACAGACTTGTCAAACGCAGCCGTGGGCCTTGGTCGCTCACAGCACTGGTATTTTAGATTTTGCACAAAATGTAGTTCTTATTCAATTGATTGTAGACCTGGCTTTCTCCTCTGTGGATTCAAGTTATTTTCCAGCTTGTGCCTCATTTTTTAAGATTTTGGCTCCTTTTTTATTTTTTTTTCCCCTTATTTCTGGCCTCGTTACCAGGTTTTTCTCACCCTCACCTCTCTGTAATTTCTGACCTATCTTTTCCTTATCCTTCCTTCATTTTGACAGGCCTTTGCTGCTGTTCTTGCAGCTTTTCTGGCAGGTCTGCTTGAGGTCTCTCACATGCGCTGTATTTTCAGGATGCAGTCCCTCTTCAGCAGGAAGCAGAAATTATTCGGCAGAATAAGAGAAATTATCACTCTTAAGCTCAGGAGCAGAAAATATAACATCCCTTTAAAGTCATTTCTTATTGAAATGTATCACTTTAGGAATCATCTCATTCTGATTTCTGAATATAGATTTTTCTTTTATGCAGGTTGTACAGTAAGTTCTTCTTTATTAGTTGCCAAAAAAGCATTTTAGAATATTCTAGAATAAAGGAGGTGCTTATTATATATCCAACTCTTTCATGTAAAGAGAAAATAATTTGGGAATCTGAAACTTAGTTGATTTGATACCATTTCCATCAAATTTTAAGTGGAATAAAGGTGTTTAGTAAGAATACTTGAAGCTTAGTGCTTTAGAAATACCAGAAAAGTTTGCTGCAACATGACATGGACAGATTCATTCAGTTAGTATTTCTTCACAACTTCCTGGTTCAGACAAAATGCTGATCATAGCATTTTAAGTGCTCATTTTGTAAGCTATCACACACAGATATTTTTTTCCCCTTTGCATTTCTGTTTCCCTCTTTAAGTCCACAGATTTTATACAATGATTGGAGCTCATGAAATGCATACTACTTTGATCTGTGACCTTTTTGTGGTGCTAATCGGGTTCCTGATATCATTATACCTTGCTCATTAATCATATTTCCTGCGGCCCGTCAGGCAGCCAGACAGCCCAAGCCCCTGTTTGCAGCCTTGTGTTGGCAGGTTTCTGCTTTTCCAGATTATTACAGTGTTATACTTTGGCTTCTCATAACCAGACCCACATCAAGCTGTGTGCTACAATTAAAGTCAGATGGTCCTCAGGTTGAACAGGGATATACTGTTGCAGCTGTCTGTCTTCCTGGAACAGAGCAGCACAGGGAACAGATGATATGTAGGAGAGTGCATAATAGCAGATTGTACAGTACTGGGTCAGTAGCAGGGGTTCACAACATTAATTGACAGGCTTATTGCTGGTTTAAAACTAATTCTCAACCTATTCTTTAATTCTAAACACTATGCATTTCAGCTGAGATGAATTGTTGCATGTCTTCTGCGTTCACTTTGAGAGGAGGAGAGCGGTAAATAATTAAAACTGGGTTTTGATTGATGGAATGTCATGGTCAGCTAAACAATGGTATTGCGATATCGTTCCAAGCAATACAAAGAAATATAAAATACAGTATGGCTTTTATGTATACTGGGGACTTTTAATTGATTTATGAAAGCACAGTATTTTAGAATAGTGCAAATCAGTGTGTGTGGTAGTAGGGGGTTAAAATTTTTTTTCTCTGAGAAAATCAGCATTGGGATGGAAAAAATGACAATTTTTACTTTTATGAAACCTTACTGTGTACCTCTAAAGCTCTGAATTATATTTACTGCTGTAGAATGACTCCTAAGATAATATGAAAATATTTTTCATTTTACCCAGATGCAGTTGATGTTAATTATTGTATAATTGCATAGTAATTATTTACATATATGTAGTAGTAATCATTTAGGATAATTAAATTTAATCATTTAAGATAATTAATGTAACATACAATTAGCATATTTATTTGTTTTATAAAAGTACAAAAATAGTTTAAATAAGATTAAATGATAATTCCCAGAAATACAAAACAGAAAAATCCTAAACGAAATCTGAAAGAAAGGAATAAGAGAAATCTTTGTCAAAATTATTGCAGTACTTGTCAGGTTGGTTCTCTGACAGTGAAATAGACAATATTATTTTAAATTTAGAATTTCTCGTTTTGTTGTTGTGACAGAGTCTTATTTATATTGGCTCTGCTTCTTTAATTTTTTTTTTTCTAATTTAAATGATCATTTCTTCTCCTTGTGGACTTAGTGATCACCCCATTGAAGCAAAAAGAAATTTTCAAGGTTGTTCTTATGCGTAGTAAAATAGATATTCACAAAGATCAGGTAGAACCCATAGAAAAGCCAGATGTTTCCCCATTATAGTCAGGAGGAGCTAAAAATCCAAATAGGGAAGTTACGTTTGTTCTAAATGGAAAAGTGATCTATTTTATACTGTTAGTGAAGGCTGGAAGTCTGAATAGGTAAGAATAATTTAGAATTATTAATCAACTGATAATAACTAAATTTTCCACAACTTCCGTGAGCCTCAGCTTTTTGAGAATTGGATTGCTTCAGTGATAATAATGTTGTGGAGGTCTGTCAGAACAGCTCTCCACAATATATCTTAATTTAAATATTTTTAGTGCCTTATTGCCAAGTCAGTCCTTTCATGATAAGTGGTTTATCCCTTTTATTCAATATTGGGAAAAATGCAAGGCAAATTAGAAAAGTGATGAGATTACTATGTAGGTTTGAAAGTTTTCAAATCTAATTTTCATATAATTGAAAATGTAGTGATTGGAAGCTAGGACACTTTCTGAAAAAAAAAAAATATGTAAATACATAAAGATATTATAAACAAAATTTATCCTGGAATGAAAAGTGGATAGAAGGGATAGGCCAGCCACTCACCCAAATACAAATTCTAATAGAGCAAAATAAATCAGTATTACAAACCACCAATTGGTAAGAAAGATCTGCAGCAAGAATTAGGGGATTGTTATCAGTCAATATGGTGCATTATTCCTTAGCATAAAGCTATTCCACCTTATTCCAAAAAACACGGAAAAAGCAGCCCTGCCAGCTACCATGCAGCAGTACTCAGAAATGCAGTTTTCGTGAGTCTCCACCCTCCAGTCCATAGAAAATGAACTGAGGTGGGAAAAAGTCAGTCTCAAAGACATCACGCTGCTTGCAGTTTCTGAAAACTGTTGTTGTTCATCAGCTAAAGATGCAGTTGAGGCACTGCAACCTGGAAAGTCTAGGATTTTTTTGCATTGCTTTGGAAAAGTCACTGCAAGATATTTTTCCCCCAGTTGCACAGCAGTGTTTTTACAAAGGAATTATAGCAAGTGCTATAGCAAATCGCGTGGATAGGAACTGTATGAGTGAAGGCACATCAGTGCAGATTACTGGTGATAGGGAGAGATAGGTGAAACACATTAGAGGGAGCAAGCTGAGCCTGAGCAGAGAACTGAGTTAGCGAGCAGCATCAGATTTGCTATCTGTGTGGTGTAGACTTTAAAATTCCAGTTTCAGCAATATTGGATGGAATCTCAATAAGCCAGAATACAGACTGATCTGTTTACATGGAGTAATGAGGATGCTCATGGCAATCAAAGCTGATCTGAAATTTTTACAAAACCAGTGTATGAAATGAAAGAATGGGTTAAAAAAAAAAAAAAAAAAAAAAAGTTCAGCTCTATGAACAGCTCTATGAACTCTTCTTTCAAATTGTCTCTTCCAAACAGTTCTGTTGGTATTTGAGGCATCTGTTCATCTGGAAGTTAGGTGAGGGATCATGAAGAAAAGGCAGAAGAGTTTTAATACCAGTTCTTTCAAACCCTTCACTTCATCAAATATACTTGTAGTTGAAGTGGTACTTCCATTTGTATTTCTGATTTCTGGTGATTTCTGTGCCTTTTATGTAAGTTGTCATCTATATATAGTGCAAGATTTATGGGATACAATATCTTCAGGAGGAGGATATCTGTTTATTGTACAAGCATATTTATTTTCTATCCAAAATATTTTTCACAGATTTATAGAAAAAAATAAGTTGGAAAGTAACCCATAACTATGCTCTTCCTGGCAAATATTTGTATTCCTATGCCACATAGAGATATTTTATTTGAATCTGTTATGCATTTAAAATAAATAGATACATGTTTAAACACAACTGTTGGCAATGAATCTTAAAACACTATGCTACATATATTTTGTCCCCTATCGGAGTGACAGATAGGGAGGCAGGGATAGTGAGCTGTTTCTGTGAAAAGAAGTTTGTACAGGAGATAAGGTTCCTTATATGAGGCAAAATGTTTACATTTATGGAAGTTGTGGAAAAACAACTTGATCCAGAAAGTTGTGAAGAATATTATTCTTCATTGAAGTCGAGGGCGTGAAAGGTCGTGCCTGCCAGCATATTAGGCTCAACTTTCCCATGAATTTGTGTTGTATTTACATTTGATACTGTTTTACACAAAATTTTTCCTCATCTATAAAAGTAAGACAATCGTGTAGTCCTGGGAAGCTCTGGGCTGAAACATGGTAGGTACTTAAGAGGCAAAGGAGGACAGAAAGTCCTTAAAAGTCCTTAAAACTGTTAAAGAAATGTAGAAGAGAGTGTAATGTTGAACAGTAGGATTCCTTCTTTCCTCTGACAAAGTTTCCACAAATGCAGTATACGGTACTAGTGGCAGTCTAGTTTTACCTTTCCATTTGTCTCTGTGGAATACCGAAATTGGCTTAAACCTGTTTGTTTTGCACTTGAATTAAGTAGCAGACTGGTGTGACTGTGTCAGTGTACCACTTGCACTCTTTTCTTATCAGCTCAGCTAATGTGTAACATAATTATCTATGTTCGTGACAGCAGGATTTCTTGCACTATTCGATTTACTTCCTGAAAGTAAGTACCTTATCTTTCACGCAGAAATACTGGCATGAAGAAAATGGTGAGCTAGGTTATCATAATTTGTTAGCCAAAAAGCATTAATCTCATTTCATTTAAGAGAATCCACATGGGGAGGGAAAATAGAGGAAGTAAAATATCTTCTTTTAAAAACTATCTCCAAATCTTAGCTTCTCTTAAAACTACGTACAAGTTACTGTGTTGAAGTTACAACTAACCTCTGGACATCAAAGTTGTTAGCAGATCTTAAAAAAAAAAAAAAAAAAAAAAAGGAAAACTGAGCTAGATAAATGCTTTTTTATCCAAAAAGCTGATTGGAAGCAATCTAGGCAATTAAATTTGCTTTCAGCTCTGTTATTTGATGTGGTCGGACTGGTGTTTGAAAGCGAGTGCGTGGAGCACATTAAAGTTTTTACTGTGTGAAGTGGAGTGGGAAACAATTGTGCTGGAGCCATTGCCCCATTGAGCAGGTGTTCTCTAAATCTGTCTGTCCTCTGGTTGTCTGTTCTCTTAAGGCTGCGACTGGGCATTTCCTGTTAAACTGTGTTGTGAGAGATCCCCCTGAAAACATATTAAGAATTTTGATTAACACAGAAAAATTGCATCACAAGTATAGGTAATGGAGGAAAAAAGTTTGAAAGTGATAGCAGTGCCTTGCTTGATTTACTGAGGCACAATCTGTGATTTGAAGTTGCTTTGCAGAAAAATACTGAAACTTGTTCCTCCTGTAAGATGAGGTCCTGATGGGCAAGACTTCCACATAATAGAATATGCTGCTGAGAGATATGCAGTTGTTGCAGCGTTTCTTTCAGTTTATTTATTGATCATATGTGAAAATATGCTTCCAAATTTGAATCTGACAGATAATTTGCTGTAAATTATCTGTAATCTAGTCATAGCATATAGAAACTTCCATGCTAAGGGTTGGAAAAGAAAGCGAGATTTTAATAACATTTACATATGTGGAGCTAAGGAGAAATAAACTGAAAATTTGTGGATTTCGACTGAAGTAGGGGAGGGGCCAAGAAAACATGGCCATCTGTGCCCTTCATGGAGGGACACAAAAAAAGTCAGCTGAGGCTTTGCTTTCACTGCTTTTCCCTGGCAAGCCTCCACTTTTTGAAAGGCTAGGATGAGGAGCAGTAATGTTGCTAAAGCCATCTGTGGTACAGAGGAAGCTTCTAACAGGGATACTGAGATAGGAAATGCTCTCGTGAAGGAAGAATCTCTTCCCTGTGTGAGAAAGGTAAATAAGAAAGAACATCATAAAAGCATACAAAGTAGTGAATAGCACAGAGAAGATGTGTCAGGAGATTATACTCTCTATTTCACAAGGATATAAAGGTTGCTCATGAAATTGAGTAACAACAGAGACCAGAAGGGAGTATGGACATTTATATACTGGGGGGGAAGATTATCTAGATTGTCAGGCAGTGCAGAATATGTGAGATGGGATGAAAAAAATCACGTTCAAAATTTGAGAAAAACTCTACAGAAATATATGAGATTTTCATGAGGGAAGCAGTGTTGCACCTCTTCTTTGATCAGTCTTTTTCCTGACCACATCAAATTAATAACTTTTTGAGTGTTGTGCAACAGATCTTTTAACTTACAGAAGGGAAACATCCAAGTTCATAGTTCCACATGACATAGGCTTTGCAGGGGGTGAAGGCAGCCTTAGGAAGTCCTGTGTCTCTCCTTCCTGCCCCTCAGCCCATTTCCCCCCTATGCGTTTGTTTGTGCACAAATGAGGAGAAAAAGCATTGTTTCTAACCTGGAAAGGAAGTGAGCAGCGAGGACTTGCAGAGCTTGCCACAGTGAGCTGTGATTCTGCTCTTAGTTTACCTGTATTCCCCCAGAGCTCTGCAGGGGGTAATGTGCTGCTGTTAGGAAAGCGCAGTGTCCAGCTCATGGCGGCGCTTTTGAAAAAGCAGTGGCTGAAAACTAATGGAAAAGGTTGCTGTGCTCTGGCCCATCTGCTCAGCATCAGCCTCCTGCTAGAGGTTCCCTCACATCTGCCAGTTGTTACCCTGTAATTGGGAGTTCAGGTTTAGGCCTTTTGGTTTAAGGAGAGGCAAGACCATAGCCCCTCAGCTAAGTAAGAGAATGTGTTTAGCAAAACAAATGCAGCCTTTCAACAGCTGAGGTTGTGCACACCTGAGTAATAACTGCACTGGGCAGTCAGCTCCCTTGCTCACATTTTTGGTCTGTTCTTACGTAATTGAGGAAGGTGAGTTCTTCTTTAATTTGCTCTCTTGAAACGGTTCAAACAAGACCAAATCCCTTAGGTTATAGTATTTATTTCCAGACCTTAGTAGTTAATGGGGTGCATATGCTAGCTGTTAGGTACCCCTTTAACTTCTTATTTGCTGATCTGCTTCACTGTATTAGTTCAGTTTGCTGGGTATAGAGTCAGCTACACAACCAAACCAAGTAAGCCCAGTTTGATTCTCTAATAGCCATAAACAATATATCACCATTTCAAATCCAAATAACTTCTGCTTTTGAAGCATCAGAACTCTTAGAATTAGGGGGGGCATTTAGTTAAAACACAATGAAGAACTACCCAGTGAAATTTTTTATGCTTGTTCTTACCTGACCCTTCCCAGGTTAGTTAAAGCAGTTGAAAGGTATTTTATATGTATAGTTTGGTTTACTTTGATAGAAATAGACTTCACATTTACTAGTATCTGGTAAATTTGAGGAAATGTACCTTTGGCAGAGGAACCTTAATGAGCAATGGGAAAGAAGAATATCTTCCTCTAGTGTATCTGGTTTGTAAGAGAATCCTGGACATTATCCCTGTGGAGTATAAGTTTAAACTACCTCAGAGAAAGATCCAGAATGAAGCTCTCCTGATTTTTTTTTATTTTTTGAAGCAATTTTCTTTTCTCCATATTAATTTAGAAATTAGATTCAAAGCACTACAATTTGAAAATGAATTTATAAGGTATGAATTATGTGACATCTCTGTAGCCTTTTGCACTTTTTCCTTATTTAGGTGGAATAAGATCCCTAAGAAGATATTATAAACAAGATTAAAAATTATTAATAACGGCAGCAATATAATCAACATACAAATAGGTCTTATGCCGAAAAAAAAGTTTACAGAGCACATATTCTTCCCAAAATGACATAATCTATATTCTTCTGAGGTTCTTTGCATTTTTCTTTGTCCAAAAGGGGAAAATTTATTCTGTTTCTTTAAGCTACCATTTAAAAAAAGACCTTTTGGGCCTAGTCCAAGTTAGTTGCTTTCAGTGAGGCTGGAATTAGGCTGTCATAAGAGCATGAAAGGTTCAGTAGCATATGAGTAGTTTAGAGGAGAAAATGATTAAAAATTGAAAAAACTCAAATTTCCAATGTGTACCACTAAAAGTAATGTAGCACATTTGATTTATAGTTTATTTTTTAAACAAATGTAGAAATGCAGCATTCTGTACAGTAAAGCAAGCAAGCAAACAAAACCAGAACAAAGCTTGTATAATTGTGTTGGAGATGTTCAAAATAGTCTACCTAGAACAGTACGGTATAAAATATTCTGTTTCCAAAATGTTTGAGAAAAAAAAATAACAAGTGTAAATCTGAAGAGTCCTTAAGGGCAATGAAGCCTCCTAATTGCTGCTGACATTATCTCTTGCCATCTGCTTTCTGAGGCAGAATAAAAACTTTGTAATGAGGATTAGGAATGGAAGATGCTGAGAGCATGCTCCAAGGGTTGCTGGAGACTTCTCCACTTTCATAAAAATTCACAGAATAACTGTTTTTAATGATAGGCTTTTGATATATTGTGCCTCAACTATTGCAAATAAACCAAGAGTTTGCTCTCTTTTTGGTAGGGCTATTTAGTTTATAAACAGCTAATTTATTAAGCTGTGTTTTAAATATTAATACCATATGAACTGTCCATAGTTGAGTGGACTGGGATGTCTGCACTGCCAATATCCTGTCTTCAGGCTGCTGCCAAGCACATCATGCAGGAGCGCCCTCGGGCCCTCTCTGCACCGGAATTGAGCTGTACTTAAAATCCTTTTCCAAACTGTGTGCAAACATGCTTCACTCCCAGAGCTTTTTAAGCCTAGTTTTCCTGCTAGTGTGGACAGATCCCAGCCATCCTCATATTTTTAGCAGGTTGTGTTCCTCCCTGGCTGTGCACGTGTTCATTGAGCTTTGTCCCTATTACAGTTTGCCCTGCGTGCATTAGTGGTTTAGAATAAGTTTAGAAGAGATCAATTTTCAGATTAATTCTTCTGGATTTGGATGTTTCTTTCCCAAATGTAGAGAAAGCTTCAGATTTTATGGTCATGACTGCAGGGGACTGCTTAGGGAAGATTTTCCTTTGAATTGAGATCTCTCCTATGGGGCATGTCATATAAGCAGATTAGCAAGCGTTTACTGGCCGTGGTACCCAAGTAGTGACCAGTGAACTGACTTGTGTTGTTTTAGCTACCACTCTTTTACTGCAGATGTCTAAGCTGTGCACTAGAAAAATGCAAATTCATATGTAAATGTGCAGGGGTCAATTTTATTTCTGGCTAGATCAACACAGTAATGTCTGCTTAATTTCTACATCTGATATTACAAATTGTGCCAGCTTTGAGTTGATTTATACACCTTTCTGCACTTTAGTTGATCTGATGTCTGACAAAGCATGCTAGAGCGTCAGATAAAACTTCCTGGCAATCTTGGTCTTGCCAAATGGCCATCGCTGTTATATGCCAGTTTTCCCACTTCCCTAACAAGAGAAAATCCAAATTTAGGCAGAAATTAATGAATTTACCCCATTGGTATCCTCTGAAGCAAGCCACAGAGTTTCCTAGAGATGAAAGCTTCCTATCCCAGAAAGATGCCCCTTTTTCTTGCATGTCATAGCATGAGGTTTAGGACATTCTGAGAAATGAGAGAGAAGGTGAGGAAGAAATACAACCGAAATAGTCTCTAACATACCTATTTGCTAAGGGCCAGTTACATGCTGCAGTGGAGTCCTGCAGCTGGAGTTTTGTGTCCTAGCAGATTTATTTATTTATTTATTTTCCTGCAAAGAGCCTAGAAAAGTGCCACACAGTGACAGAGAAGCTTAGCCACTGAGAATTGCAATAAAAATAGAGGATTCCACAGGAAATTCATGAGTATATACGATGAAGAATCAGTAGAGTTGCTAGATTTGTCCAGTTGTTTTGCAGCTTTTGTTATGTAAGTAATAGGAATGCATGAAAGGGAGACAGCTTTGAAGTCTCCATTGATTTCATGGAGGTTCTAGCTGAGGAACCTAAATGAAATCTAGTCGATAGCTTCCTGCAGTCAGTGGTTCAGATATTTGGCGTAAAGTTTGCAGTGAGATCTCATTTCAACTAGATGATTACTCATTTTCCTGGGTCTACCACAAAGGACTCATCTCTGAAGTATCTTCCCTGCAAAAACATGCCTTTTTTTTTTTTTTTTTTGGTAACAAGTAAGTATGGGATATGTAAGTGTTCCTCTTAAACTTTACCAGGCTCTTTTTGGACATAAAATTGCCACAGTGGCATAAAAGGCTGGGATTTTATTCAGAATAAGAATCTTTATGTAGTCTCACTAATAGAATGGCTTTTGCTGACTCTTAAATGGTGTGAAAATGCCCAGAGTAATTACATAGTTTAAAAGCTAGAGGCACCCTGCCAAAAATGTAGAACTTAATTTGTAGATCCCATGTTGTTTGATTATACTAATAGTACCTTATTAAAGCTTATTTTTAGACAATGCTTATTTTTAGGCAGTGGTTTTGCTTCTCTGATATTTTAATATAAAATCCAAATGGGCTGTTATTAACCAGAAAGGTAACACAGCATTTTTAATAAGCTGTTTGAGAAAAGACCTGCCCTTTTCACTATCTGATTATTTCATGCATGTTAGCTCTCTATCTTTCAAGCACTGGAGTGTAAGCAACTTGCAGGAATTTTTAATGTTCTCGGGGTAGGCTGTACATTTGTGACCCAAGGATTAGTAGGTAGAGGGTAATACCTCTTAATTTGGGGTCATGAATGCTCAACAGTCATGTGCTGACCTTACAGTCATTACATGTCTGAATTCACATCATTCAGTTGTTTGCTTTGGTAGCTTGGAGGGCTGTTGCACAAAGCTTGCGATAGGAAGACTTCTTAAGAAAATGTGTTTGGCTTGGGAATTCTTTCAGAACTATGATTCTAGAAGACTTTCTACTCTGTGCTTTTTAATGACCTTAGAAATGAATTGCAGGTGGTGTAGAGACATGTTCATACATTGAGTCTTATGACTAAAGCAGTCTTTTTTTTTTTTTTTCTTATAGAATTTATGAATTAAGTTTATAGGCTTAAGAGTACTTGAAAAACAAAACTGAAACTATTCTTATACCGCATTATTCATTTCCCTTTAGCTTATGACACAACCTCTAACTAAATGATCATATGCTATTATTTTTCTACTGACCGTATTTAGTATACAAGAAGAGCAGGGCTCAGTAAGTTATTTAGTATTTTTTTCTTACTGGTGTTCTGTGTATAGCCTCAAACCCTATTTACACTATATGAACCTCATGCTGAAAACAGAATTCTACCTGGTCTTTGATATTCACTGCTATAATGTCTGAATCATGTACAAACCTAAATAGGTTTACCTTTATGTGACCTTCATGCGATGAGGAAATTGTATTATGCCTATTTTATAAATGGAGAGGAGGCTAAAGATGGTGATTTGTCATTCTTACTAATTGTGGATGTCCTGTTTGTAAGGAGGTGACATTTTTCAGGGTTCTAAGCATTCTTAAAGGCATAAAGACAGTGTTATTTTTTAACACTGTCATAAAGACAGTGTTATTTTTTATTTAGGTCAGTTCTCATCTGCTTGTTCTTTCAGCTCAGTATGTTGTTGAGTTGACGTAATTAGAGTATTGGGAGTAAGTAGGGTGACAGTGCTGGAACAGCTTAGGTTAGTGTTGCAGCTGAAACCTCTGCACTGACAAATCTTCCCTGAGTATAAAGTATGGTAAACATAATAATGAACCTATGCTTGGGAAAGTTGTGTATCGAGTCAAACACCTCCAAAAATACAGATTATCCAGCTAATGAGTATTTGCAAAGAAGCTGGTATGGGTGAATTAGAATTAGGTGAAAGTCCTGTAGCAGATATGAAATACAGCTTCCAAAAATTCAGTTACTTTAACCCAAAAAGTCTTTTCTCCTTTACAAACTCTGGCCAACTTCAATACATTCTGTCTGACTACATGTCTTTCATGGTTTGCAACAAATGAGACTGCAGTCTTAGAGAGCTTCTTTTGGTATTTGTGGTTCACTTTTGGCACGTGCTGTCCTGTGTGGTGGAGGAAGCACAGCAGTCTTGTGCAAAGTTCATGTGATCAGGTACTTACGCTCTAGTGGTAGTAGGGAATAAGGGCGAGTACGTGGAGGTTTGCACAGACTACCCAAATAGTGGGTTTTTTTCCCCTAATTTTTGTGCTTTTGGCAGCACACACTTAAGGATATTTTAAAGACAACTTGTGCATATAGCAGTGTATGTACACATTTCTGTATTAAACAGAAAAGAAAATAGAATTATTATTTATGAATTGTCTGAAAACTTTCAATTGCTAATTTATTCCATGGAGTCTGTGAATGCTTTCTAGTATTTGTACTACTTTGCTTGCCCTTAATGGTGGCATTGGTCTTCATTCACATTCATGAAAATGAAGATGATACCCTGAAAAAGCAGACAGAATTTTCAGAGAGGGCTGATGGCTTTTTGCCTCCAAAGTCAAGAGCTGCTTTTGGTTGGGAAAGATTGTGTATTTTGTTCTATGTCTATTTGAATAAGGTCTTCAGAACTTTAAACTAAGAATTACATGTATCTTGTAAAAGAATCACAAGCACAAACTGAGGTGGGGAAAATCGATTACATGTTTTCAGAGATTTCAGCAGATAGTAGAAGTTCATGGAAATTCCCTGGAGGATGTATAGCTGTTTTTAGCATTCTATGTTAAAGGGTTTTGACTGTCCAAGAAAAATCTGTAAATTTATCATATGGTGGAGGAGGCTACTCGGGGACTTACACCGTTGGCTTATCTGTTTTCTTAGATGAAATCTATTTTATTGGGCTGAAGTAATCTGTAGGCTTTTATTAACAGCCACGAACAGTGCCAGAGCAAATGAATTGAGTAAAGATAATGAATCTGCCAGACCCTTGTGACAAAGGTGAATCTTCCATCAGAAATCATATTGCCTAGAAATTCCTGAAGTTTTCAGACTTTCAGTTTTGTTGGAAAAATCTTCACCTGCAGTAGCAGAGAGGTCAAAACTATTGTAAAAATTCCAAGGTCTGTTTCTGCTGCATAAAAGAGATCTATGGCAGTGACTTTCAACCATTTTTTTTCCCAGGACCCCATAAAATTTTCCATTGAAGGTGCATTTTCCTGGATAGCAAATTTAAGGCGACTGCCAGTGAGCTGCCTTTCTTTAATTACCCTTTGTGGTCTCTTAGAAGTCCTCCATAGACCTCAAGGCGTGTGCAAACCACAGGTTGAGAGCCACTGATTTAGGGCAGTGGCCGTGGTTAATTGCTTGGGTGTCACTGTTAAAAAGGAGCATCCCTTCAGTCTCGTGAGGAACTGTGATTTTTGCTGGGAATGGTGATTATGGTTTTGTAGGGGTGCAATTGTTATTCTAATGGAGGTAACTAAGGTTAACAACAGAGATAAGTAAATGTTATAGAATGATTTCCTGCCTTTGTCCTGGAGACATAATGAATTTATTAACAAATTCCAACAAACCTCCAAATTTATTATACCCTCAAGGAGGATACTTGAGCTTTACTAATATGAGACAGATTCCCTGCCAGTTAAGCCCTGCTGAACATAACTTTAGGTGATAGTTTGTTTTTGAAGGATTGTCTCATTATTGCTTGTGCGGGGCATGTAGAGAGACATGTAAAGAGCTATAAAAGCTTTTATTAACCATAGTAATTCTAAAGGTTTTATTCATTGATACTGAATGTAGATCTGGGTGACATAGTTGCTGTTGTCTGCTTGAAAAAGAGCAAAGACTGTAAATTTGAAGGAGT
Source organism: Nothocercus julius (assembly GCA_013398735.1). Taxonomy (NCBI): domain Eukaryota; kingdom Metazoa; phylum Chordata; class Aves; order Tinamiformes; family Tinamidae; genus Nothocercus; species Nothocercus julius. The sequence continues at coordinate 1,330,789 of VZSV01000024.1, forward strand.
CTGTGGTCTGCAGAGATGACTATGATGAACTATGATGTGTGGTGTGTGTATTTTAAATATGCTCATTTTGCAAAGAGTGTTTTCAGCTTAGAAGCGAGGGCTTTTCTGTTAACAGAAAAGTTCTGTTTTCTGTTTTAAAAAAGAGTTGATCAAATTGGAGAGGAAGGTGCAGTTACATCTAAGATTGTTACCTTTACTCCATCAGCAAGTGCTGAAATTGATTTTTAAAAAGATAAAGGGAAGGTAGCTATAAAGTACTATTAACTACATCACGATTTGCAGTGAGGCCTCCTGCAGATTTCATCTTCACACATCTGATAGGAGAACACTCTTCAGCACTTGATAATATTCTGAAATTGGTTGTATGTGTTGGCAACACTTTCCAACACTGGATAAAGTTAATTTATTTGGGGCAAGTAAACCAAAGGGGGAAAAGAACATTGCACCGTCCTCCCTGGTGAGGCAGTCAGCATGGAAGGCACTGAGCCACTAGATATTAATGTAATAAACATCTGATCGGCTTGATTAGTACAGCCTGAGAAATAATTTATTTCATGGGTGATTATTTACAGCAGTTGTGTCAATGTTTGTTGGTCAAAAAAAAAAAAAAAGTGGTTGTTCTCTCCTCAGAATGACATTCAGCTACTAGGGAGACTGCTGATCCCCCAGCCTTTCAGTGGGCTGGGTATGGCCATTTTTAGTGCTTCTCCAGACATTGAGGAGGATAATCAAAACAGTGGTGGCATATAATTTACTCAAGGCATTTCATTATTTAGGCAGTTGTAGAATGACCAAATCCAACTGGTATGCAGGTGGTGATCTGGTATTTCTGAAGCAGATGCAGTTTTATAATGCAGGTTTCAGTTCATATATTGGACTGACTTAAAACAGCTATATTTTTTTTCCTAGCAAGCTATAAATGAGGCCTTGGTTTGCAGTTGTATTCAATTATTTTAAACCTATTTACAATGTATTCTATTGTAAAGCTCTGACCTTTGATCTCCAGAATGGGTGCATGTCTTTTGTGGGAAGCAGGAAGTCTTGGGGCAAGTGACACTTGCAGTGCAGTTTATTTTACTTAAAGACTTTGATTCTCCCCCTCCCCCCTGTTTCTAGAACTGAAGACAAATTTCTGTTTCTATTGGATTATAAACAGGTTCTGGATAGCTTCAGCTGCTGCATAGTGCAGTGATATTTTAATTTGCTGGGTAGACATGTTTACTGTGTACTGTGTAGTTTATGAGTGTTACCATAAATGAGGTAATCTTGCATCTTGGTTTCCATGTGTGAAACATTACATGAGCTAATGCAGCTGCACCACTGCTTGCTAGATATTAGTAGACTTTATTTGAACATAAAGTTTATACTGAGCTGCTTTAAATATTTGTGCTTAAAACTGGTAGTGCTGCTTTTTTAATGTGTTTTATGTGACACTGATGGATGCCAAATTTCACAAACTGGTACAAGACCGTACAGTAGGTTTGTGTTTTGTGCTCCATTGTTCCCAGTAATGGCGATTCCAGAGTGAAATAAAATTAATGACTAAATTTTTAATTTATGTTCAGTTAGTGTTTCGGGGACTGGTTTGTATTAAGCATATGTAGAAACAGTAGCTTCACAGCATACTGTAGCAGCCCTAAAAACACGCATGTTCTCTCCAAAATCTGGATTTGGAATTTGAAGTGACACATGTGGCTCGTGAGTATATGGAGAGAGAAAGTTAATATTTGCTCGGTGTTTGAAGAAACGTGTAAGGATTTTTTTTCATTGTCTAGTTTTACCCAGCAAAAATCCTTGAATCCTTGTCTTTATTTTATTCTTTGATTTTAGCATCTATTGCTTAATCAAGGTATTGCATATTTTCAGTTTATGTAGCTACTTATGAAGATGAAAGATGTGATGCCCAGTAAACTGTAAAGAATGTTATTGTATTTTACTAACTGCTAACATTTACATTTAATTTCAGAGATTGAATTTAGGTGATTTTTTCCATAAGTCGTAATTACAGACATCTGTATAAAGTAAATTTTAAAAGACACTAAAATTATCTTATATAATTAAGCACTTAAAGGTAAATGCTAAACGATAAGGTATATATTTCTACAACCAGTCTTGAAAGTGCTTCTGTCCCGTTTAGTGTGCATTCTAAAGATCAACATTATCTCATGCTGTTTCTCAAAATACAATTGAAAATTGCTTCTTTTTAAGATAACCTCTGTCTCCTTATAGAAAGTTCACCTTTGAACACTTATCTGGAAAACGTAAGCAGTTTTTCAATGAGCAGCAGAATTGCTGCAACTTAGTGTCCCAGGTATCCTGGCTGTCCTGCCCTTAAGGACTATTGGGGTAACCTTCCTGCCCCCAACCAAGCCAAAACTGTGCCCATGGAAACAGGAGAGGACAAGGAACCTAAAGCTGATTTGCTTCCGAAACGGGGTTAGAAAACAAGTCTGAATTCAGTATGTTAAAGCCATTATTGTTCCTACGTAAACTGAACTGGGCACACGCTCTTTAAAGCAATGAAACATTCTCATAAATCTTACGTCTGGGTTTGTACCAATTTTTGACTCTTCTTTCGCTGTGGCTTTGTCTGTTGTTTTTTCGCTTTTATGAATAATATGGATATATTTTTGCTTTGTGGGTAAATTGATGTTGTTTATTTTCTTAGGATAATTCTGTGCCTTGCCTATCTGTATTACTCATTATGGCATGTCTAAATAGGGGAACATGGAATTACTTTGTGCAGCTGTGGGGGGGAAGTATGGTTTTGATTTTGTTTTGCCAAAGTCCAAAGGGTAAGTCCTGATGGGTTAGATATTAAAAAAGGAAAGACTCACTATACCTATTGAATTAATGAATTTTGTTATTACAGAAATAACTTGTTGATGTCTAATCACTGGTAATAGTTCCATTTAATACCCTATGTTTGTAGAGATTGGCATAAGACTCATGAAAAAAAAAAGTTTTTATATAAACATAAAAATTATGTGATTTTTTTTTTTTAGTAGCTGTATTAAGCAGTTTGTTTTCTTTGAATGTTCTAACAGCTGTAAGGCCTTTGAAAATGTTCATTAGTACTCCCCACACCCTATATAATGAGAACCTCCCACCGCTTTCTCCAGAAGGGTCTCTGGGTTATGCAGTATTGTCTGCCACCACTTTGCACTTGTAGTTCCAGTTACTCCTCTCGCTGAGGTTTTGTCATATTTTATCATATTTGCTACTTACCTTAAGCTGATACTCTTGAAATTATTAGCTTGAGAGAGTCTGAACTTTTGTAATTTATTAATTTCTAAAGCAGTTTTCTAACAAAGGTGGATAAAAGGTTGCAAATGCGAACTCTGAAGTCTCAAAGCTTCCTGGGCAAATGAATAGAATATCACAGTTTGAGATGTGTAATTTTTAATAATGATTTTTAATTAACTGTAAAGAATCATGGGCTTCCAGGGCTGGCAATGTAGCCCCTCTCCTTTTCTTGGTGTCCTTGTGCAGAGAATGAAGGTCTCTTCTGTGCCTCCTCATCCTCCTCTCCCGCACGCCCCTGCACTCCCTTGGCACGCAGCACAGTCACAGTGACTGGTCGGGCAGGATTTGCACCTCGTGAGGCACAAGGGTGCTTCGGTGCCCTGGATTTGCACAGAGCTCCCGGAGCTTTCTGCTCGCTGCACTTAGGCGCTCTCCTAGTCTTTGGCCCATGTCAAGGCTTTTCATGGCAGGCTTACTTATTGCCCACCTATGTCTGCATCAGATCTAAATACTGCATGTTGCGTTGCACCAAATTGCCTAGTGGCAATGAAATGGCTGGGATATGAGCGCTGAAACGCCAGGCAGATGATTAAGATTTTGTCCATAAGTGAGTCCTTTTAAAGAATGTATTTTCTTCAGATACCTCTGGTTTTGCTACACGCGGACTGTATAGTCTGTGATACTAAATTTCTTAGATTTTTCCTTGGCTCAGGAAAAATAAGATGATTGTAATGCTTCAAAAACTTAACACACTTTGTTTTACATCTTAATATTTCTGATTTTTAGGTGTTAAGGAAAGTATTTTATTAGCATTTCAGCTCTATCAGTTTTGGTCAGAAAACAATGGCAAATATGAAACTGTACAATCTTAACTACCATTGTGCCTTGATATTTATGATTTTTCCAATATAGACACTTCTGGTTTTGCAGCTATAAAGATTTTTATCTTCTTCTCCTCTTCCTCATGAAATTGTACATTTTCACTGAAAGTTTTTAATATTACTAATAGTCCTACACTAAACCTTTCAATTCAACCTGCAACCATACTTTTTTTTTTTTCATAGAGCCTGAAGGGCAATCGTTTAATTGGCTAATTATTATAAACGTATTTCTTATTTTCCTTAGTGCTATACTAAAGCCATATAGGGTGATATGTTGTATTTTTGTATAAAAGAAAACTAAATGGGTTATGTTTAGCGTATGTACAGTGCATAAGTGCTATAAATATGTAAATATATTACAGTATTTACTGTAATATGTGAGAAATTCCTGTGTTTATATGATTAGAGATTTTAACAAAATGAGTGTATATTTTAAGGGAGATACATTTTCCTATGTACCATTTATATATTTGATACATAGCTATCAAGACATGGTAACTTTTATTTGTAGCTCACTGAAACTTTGTGAAATAGATTCATTTATGAGTTTGATAGCTATTGTATAGATTTTCTTTTTTTCTTTTTTTTTTTTTTTTTATTTTTTTTAGTACTACTACTACTAACTTTCAAAGTAGCTATTTAGTTGTGAATGTTTTAATTCCAGCACAGGGGATTTATTTGTATATGTTAGAACTACAGAACAACTTAAGCTAGTGAAATCTCTACATGTCATTTCTGCTAACAATGCAGTTCACAGTGCTTCAGTATTTCATTACAGACCAGTTTTCATTCCTTGTTAGTTGGGGTGTAGGGAAATTCATTATGGTTGTTCTCATGTAGAAGTAGAAATTCCCTCACACATTTTGTGAATAACATAAACATTATCACAGTAGTAAGATCAATAAAGACTAGGTTAGTTATGAAAGATTGTCCCTTGCAGCACCGTACAAGGCTTTTTGAGAGTCATGGTAGATCTACATTAAAATCAAATTTTCAAACAGTTTTTACTGTGTGTGCATAAATGCTAAAGGAAGTAACAGAGCACACTCAACTACTATATTTCATTTAAAAAATTCACCTGTATGGAGTGGTTGCACATATGAGTATGTCCATTACTTTGATATGTTTTGTCTAATTATAAAATGCTATTGTGTTGTAATTAATAAAAATTGGGAATATTCTATATTAAGGCTGATGTACTCGACCAGCCTATACTTCCTTTCTGCAGCTCCCTATGTAAAATACAGCATTCACTCCATAAGTCCAGCTAGGGAAAAAGTTCATTTCACTTTGGATCATTCTGTAATGGGCAAACATTGCCTATGTAGTCCTTGTGTGATATGACTTCTCTTATCAGCTTGTCACAAATATTCTTCAAAAGTGGATCTTCAGTTGCAATAATCCTTATTTGATTTATTTTTTTTAACTTTGATCTTTACGCTTTCCTTAAATATTTATTTCAAAAGCCACTGTAATTGGGCATGTAAACCTGGTGTTGAAACCCAAACATTTGATGAAGCAAAAGGGTAACTTATTGAATCGTCTTCTTGAAATGTATGTGACCTATGTAACTTTTAAGTGAATGCAGTCTACTGCAATCGTAAGTAACCAAGTTGTAAAACCCTCCTAACAAACAGAGTGATGAATAACTGTGCTTGCCTTTGCCCACTGTACCAGCCCTGAAATTGTCCTATCATCCCCTGTTTTTTTTCTATGGGCATAATATTATGCCCATAGTGGGAATTGATCATTAACATATATTTTCTAAGCAAAGATGAAGTCTGTTCTTTCATTAATAAGACACAGGAACAGTTACAGATAATATGTTCTTATATTTTTACTGTATTTCTGATTCCCTAACTGGCAATCTGGAAGTTCTTGGCAGAGCTAAATATACAAATTAAATATAAACTGCACTGCAAGGATGGGTTCCTTGCAGAAAGAAAGAGGAGAAAATGATTTAATGCAATAATGATTTTAGTTACATACAGGCATCCCTTTTTTGTCTGGATTTGTTAAATTACCTGACGTCTGCATGTGTATTTTAAACAAAATTTTGTTCTCTAGTCTTTCTTCCTTTTGAGCTATCTTCTCAAGGAGAAGGATGATAAATGGAAACATAAACAGAGCATGAGAATGTGAACTGGTTCCCAAACATTTCAGTGCTTTTTATAAACAACTGGTCATTGTTACCTTTTGCTGGATTACAGTTTCCTATGGAACAACAGGGCTCTTCAGCTGCATTACAAAGTTGATTCTAAATGTTTTAGCCTTAAAGGCTTTAATGTTTAAATTATGGTTATATAATTATATACTGTTTAAACAATTAGCTTTTAGGTCCAGCAATAAGCTCAAATTTTAAACACGTACTACCAAAAATGATAATGAGACTGGGTTTTCAAGGCATAAAGTGACGTTCGTGTGAGCAATCATAGTTTAGGGGCATTTGCTTGTATTTGATTTTTTTTTTTT
>VZSV01000024.1:1337567-1395981 GCA_013398735.1 Nothocercus julius
CCGCGGAGGCCGGCGACTAGCGTCGCGGCACCTCGCTTGTCCCCGAAGCCATCGCGGCAGCTGTGGATTTATATTCTGAAATAACTGAAATATCATAAAGCGACGCAATAAATTAAAAGGCTGCCTAATATTTTGTTTTAGCTTTCCAAGAGTTCACTAATATTTCAGGTCTGCTGGGTTTCGTAAAGTCAGGATTTGATTGCCTTTTAAAAAATAACTTAAAATTACATTTTAATGTTTTTGAACAGCGTTTACAGTGCTTAAGTGAAAAAATGTTTATATGTGCAATATTTTAATACAGTAGCAGGAAGTTTAAGATAAAATTCATGCTATAAAGGTCAAATACATTTTATCTATTTTATAGTGGCATTTCAGAAATCATATTTTATACCTGTGCTACATTTTAATTTTAGATCCAGTACTACTTTAACTACTTTCTAATTTATAAAGTTTTTGTTTCATTGTCAAAACATTTAATTATATCATATCTTGAAGGTGTAAAGCTGTCAAATAAATCAGAGCCTCAGTGTAAACATTTGGTGAATTGCTTTTGCTACCATACTGTAGTTGTTACTGGGCAGTTAGTGGAACTTTTTTAAGGCATTTACTCAGCAGGTACAGGACAACAGTGGTACAATGAATTGCGGATTGCTTGTAAAACAGCAGGTAGTAATGCCCTCGCTCTTTGTAATGCTGCTTTGTAAAATAAAGTGGCGAGATAGCGCGGTGGAGAAAGTGCCTGTGCGCTGAATGTGTTCGGTGCCTAAGGGCTGCTGGAGACTGCCAGTCCCGCCTCGAAGTGGGGAAAATCGCAGCCGTTTCCATCGCGCAAGCACTGAAGGTCTCGCACCGGAGGGGAGGGACCATGCTGGGGCTTTAAACGTTTTGGCAACGTGCACACGAGAAATAAATAGAAAATGCAAAGGTTGGAGTTCTTTAGAAGGGCCTTATGTTTTATTGCAAAGAAATTACAGGCATCACTAAAATATTTAAACTTCATATGAAGAGAGAAAAGGATTCTAAAGTATATTTTTACCAGCATTTTGTTCTGATGATACTACAAACCGCAGGCTCACCAAAGAGGGGCTTGGATGAAGTAAATTAGTTCTACTTTGAAGCTTTTATTTTCTCCTCCTTTCAAAATGAATGAGGAGGCCCTTGAATGAAAGCTGCTTTTCATTAGTGCCACCAAATACCTATTTGAAAGGAAGAGCTCTTTTAACACATACAAACACTGGAGTAAAGGAAAGCTTCCTTTTTCTACTACAAGACCATCGGCTAAACAGCTCCTAGCTTCTCTTTCCAGTCAGGTGGTTTCAAATCAGAGTTAATTACTCCAGTCATTTATTCTAATCACCTTCCTTGTATGGCCAGCAGTATTTTGTCATGGGGTGGCATCCTTTGAAGCCAGTTAGGTTTGAAAGCCACTGCAGGGTACTTGAGGCTTATTAGTGAGGCCTATCCATGCCTGGCTCTGGATATGCTCCCTGATTAACTCCCTGCTCTCGGCTCCCGGCCTCCCCTCCCATTAACTATTGCCTTGCTGCCTGCCTTTTTGCTCGTGGAGCGAAGCATTAAGGGACAGGGCTGCTAGGCTGCTTTGGTTCGAAACAGGCTTTCGTTTATGGCTGAATAGAAATCCTGTTGTGCTCTTGGAAAACAGATTGCTTCGCATCCGGGCAGAGCTGCCACTCTCCTCACAAGGTGCCGTGCCTGTGGCAGAGCTGCCCGCAGCTCTCCGGAGCGCCAGGCTGCCAGGGCGCGAGCCTCTGTCCACGGCCCGCTGGCGGCCGGGCAGCGTCTCTGCGAGGCCCCTGCTCCAGCTGTCATCAAAGAGGAGTGGAGTACCTGTCCCCTGCCAGTCAAGCTGCTGCCGCGTCCTGTGTTTGTGTAGTTCTGATTCAGGCAAGTTGCAGGTCTGAGACATGTTTTGTTTGTTTGTTTTTCCCAAATGTTACGAAAAAATTGTTCTTTGCTATTTTACTTGGCTCCCCCCCGCCTCAAAAGCCTGCCCTCCAAAGTGAAAGGTAACTCCTCATATGAAAGTCCTGACCTGTAACAGATATTTTTTTAAATAGTATAAATTTCCTACATGCTTTGCTGGTGAGATTTAGTTAAACTTTAGACTTAAAAAGTGTTACAGAGATTGCACTAGGTATCCAGAACACTTGCAGCAACTCTTCTATTACATGAGTATTCTGGTTAGGAGCCGCAGGGACCTTCAGATTTCTGGAGTAAAGTCTCACAGTTAGCAATGGCTCTGAATGATTCTGAACTTGAGACAAGGACTTGGTGTTATCCTTATGCTACATTCCTCCAGGTTGTAAAGCTTGCGTAGCAGAGGTGTGGGATTTTATTTCTAAAATTTCATGTATGAATGTTACACTGAGTCAGAATATGTAGTTTTAATACAATTATCATTGATTAAAATCTTACGACTTTCTTGTTGCTACTTAATACCATTATGGGATTTTTAGAACTTGTTTCTTTCTTCGTACAGGGAAGTAAAGTCTTAGATCAGCTGCTTGCTTGTTTGCCTGATTAAAAAAAAAAAAAAAAGCCTTGAGACAGTTCTAGGAGTTCAGTCTCTAAATAATAAGAGAATGCAAAAAAAATACTGTGAGTTTTTTTTCAGTATATTTTTATGTTATTTTTAATGACTGCTGCTTTTTTAGCCACCTTCCTGTGAAGAAATATTTTTGGTAGAAGTGAAAATTCTTGATTCATCTAGCATCTTGCTCAGCTTATAACTTGAAAACTTCAGTTTATTTAAAATTATAGCTTTGACCATATACTTTTTCAATTTATAATTGTAAATTTTAATAATATTGTAAATTTTAATAATATTCATCCACTCCCTTCCCACTAACACCATTCATGGAAAAGTTTTATAAAGCTCATGAAAAGTTTTACTGTCAACTGGCTGCAGAATGTCTACTGCGATTTGAGGTGTTTGCACCTTGATTTTTTTATGACCGTGTTCAATATAGCAAATAAATCACTTGTCTTTGTGTGTACTGCTATCCAAGTAAGTGAGAGGAATAAAATATAAAAGATTGAAGGAACCGCAAGAAAGCATTATGAATTTATCTGCTCGAAGCTCACTCTGCACTGCATGATGAAATTAGAACAAGAATGAGGTTTGACTTTTCCTAAGGATGGGGTTTTTAAAAAGGGATTTACAAATATGGTCCATTTTCAGTTTGATTCTGCTCCAGTATCTAACCTGACTCCTCACAACTTCTGGTTCTGTCATGAATTCTGACACTAGGCAACCTGCTCCTAGGGAGTCCAAGACAGTTGAGGGGATCCACTGGGATGGAGCTTGCCAAACTATCAGGAAATGCTGGGGCAGGGTCCTTCTTCATGAGGAGACTGTGAGAAGTGCTCATCATGGGCTATTTGACATAAGGTGAGCTGCCCTCAATCCAGACTTCCTTAGTAAATGTGCCAAAACAAAGTGTTCCATGAAAAGCTGTTTGCATTTGGGCAAACTTGGAAAAAGATTTTCTTTTTCAAATAGTATTTCTTCTTCCACAAATCAGAATTTTTCTCTTAAATGAATGTAGAAACTCTGCTGTGAGGGGGAAGAGTGAAAGAGAGAAAAGACAGCCCTAGCAGGATTCCCTTCCCTTTTTATCGTTTGTGCTGGGGAAAAAAAAAAAAGTTCTCCAGAAACAAACAGAAAAGCCTTGAGAACTGTAGAGTTTGGTACTTGTGTCCTTGATGCCCATGATTCTCTCTCCTGTGTCGTTCAAGTTAAATGGCAACTTGAAGAAGGCAGGTGACTTTGCCAAAAATACTTTGTGTTGTTGTCATGCTAAGCACCTACACAAAGTATCTTCACAGAAGATCAGGACTTGTCTGTTCATAATGATTGCAAGGTAGCAAATCCCATGCTTATCTATGCATGCTAGCCCCTGAATGCATTGCACATTTGTGCTACGTGATGATATAGTGTTATTTCCTATTTTTTCGTGTAACTGATTTGTTCAGATGTGGTACCCTTAACTGCCTTTTTGAATCTGTGTTCTGTTCTCCAAAAGCTCTTGAATGCTTCCTGTTTTGTGAATTAGCAGATAAGTCAATGACAAGATTGAATTGACTTGTCTGCCTGGCTTGCATCTAACCTGTGTTTTAAATTTTAAATTCTTTGACCTTTTGTCATACTGATTCTTAAACAAGTTTTTTCTAGAACATTTGTTCCCGGAACTGACTTCAAAGACAGATTAGTCTCTGCCTCTATTCTGTTATTCTGTTTGCTTGTGCTCTAGCAGCAATCTGAAGACCATGTGTTTGCAAGCATTTCCTGTCTCTCCTTATATGTGTACGAATAGGTGTTGATCATCACATTTCATGTAAATTGCATGTACAACAGACTCATCAAAGCACACACTAAACACTGCAAGCTGTTGAAAGAGTGCAAAAATAAAGCAAAAATTGACTTCAGGATAGCAGAATTAAATCAGGAGGGTGAAATGTAGGAGGAAGTTTGGTTGTAGAATATGCGCATTAAAATTCACCATTTCTCCCAATATAAAACATGATGCACTGTTGTTAATTGGACTGTATGAGTGATTTAAACTTAAAGTGTTTTGACTTTAACAGGACGTTTTCTCTTTCTAAAAACTTTATGAGTTTCTCCTTGTTCACTATGTTACACCATGTATTATGTTAAAATGACACTGGCAGTGTATATGTTTAGTGGTACGTATTTAAAATGCAGACACTGAGTACATTCGCTCTGGCTTAGTTTTCAGAATTTCTCTTCAGCCTGTTTCAGGTTAAAGTTTCAATACAAAAGCAAGGTGAGATGTGCTCAGCCTTAAAGGCAAGAACATTTTATACAATTTACATGATTTTATGTAGTGTGCATTTTACAGATTTTCTGTAATTCACCTAAAAGGGTGAATTGCTGTTTGCCTTGATAAATGCCCCTTCAAAGTGTATAGTACTGTGACCTTCCAGTTTGGCTATTGCTTGGCACGTTGGCAAGGTGCAAGTCGATGCCACGCAGAATCCCTGGGTTCAAAGCATGCGAGTTAGCCAACGCCTCAGGAACGGTACATGCGTGAAGTCTGTGAGCGGAGAGGCGTGTTAGCTTGGCATGCTGCGCGGGAGCCGCTGCGCAGCTTCCCCTCCTCTCCACCAGCTCTGTCAGTGCACAGGCCATTGTGAAATATGGTCCTATCTTGTGGGATTTTGTTGTTTGCTTTTTTAATGCAAAACTTCATTTAAGCTAATTGGAATGAGCCAACCATCAGCTGTGTGGTTAACAGCCTGCGCTTCCATGGGTAATAGGTTCCAGATCCAGGCTGGCAGTCTCCAAGCACACAAGTGCTGGGGAGAACAACTGCTGGATTTTGAGGTGGAGGGAGCTTCCTGCCCCATTTTAATGCTGTGTAGGGAAGAGAGAGTCTTAAAGGGATTTTCATCCAGACAGGTAATCTTGGTCTTGCGAAATGTAGCTGACTCTTCTGACAGGAGAATCCTCTGACAACGTAACAGACTTTTAAATGTGGACAAAAAGTTGAGGGAGGAGAGGGAACAAGAGTGTTTTCTGGTGTTACAGATACCTGCTTTTAACTGTTATTTTTTTGTAAGAAATAGTTACGGTCTGACCAGTCATGGTTAGATTTTGGTCTCTGGGGAAGGAGAAATGCAAGCCACTTACATCAGTATTATCGTGTTTATGAATGATGATAGCCATTTGTACAACTCCACAACTGTAATTAATTACGGCTTTTATATATTATTTTCCATGTAGAGGAATTTATTAAAGCCACACTGGTCAGGTTTTGCTCCTACCACAATCCTTCTGTATCTTTTCTATCTCTGTCCCAGAAGAAATGAAACAATCCGAAATGGACCCTTCTGAGCCAGTTCGCTCAGACAGGTTTTGCCTATTCTTGCTTCAGTGTAACATTGCCACAGCTATGGCTGTGGCTATGTGAACAAGTGAGGAAAGCGACCGTGAATTTATATTTTTTTCTGTTCTGAGTGCCTGTGTGCGCACTCAGAGAAAAGGATAGACCGGTTACATTTTCTGAGGGCAAACGAGCCCTTATTCAGCACACGGGTATTTTAATTGCACTGTTTTAGCACCCGTCTTGGCATTCTTAAACCTATTTTCAGTTTCTTTACACTATGCTGCCATCTTTGGAAATTTGTGTTTTGAAGTCTGATTAAAATATTCTGGTAGCTCTCATGCTTTGTGTCTTCTTATGACCTTGTAATAAAACTTAAGAGATGTTGCAAACAGGGATATTTCACCCATGTAAGCTGTTTTTCTGTGAAGGCAGTGAAATTCTTCACTAGGAAGTTTAAGCATCTGGGTAAATGTTTTCCCTGCTGGCACCAGAAGTTAGGTGCCTAAACTTGGGAACTTACCAGTAAAAGCGTAGCAATTGCTGTGTTTACTTATATATACACTTCATGATATGCTGTAGCAATTTTGTCTTAAAATATTGCTTTCAAATTTCCAGATTACCATGGATACACTTAGTATATTGCATATAATGAAAAATGTTTTAACAATGATCTCTGGCCTTTATAAAGAGTCTGTATGTAAGTGCTTGAGGCCAAGTTTTCATGTTTACCTCCATTTTATGTTCTTGGCATCTAATGGTAGGCACTGCAGCTGAGATGAAAGCTGAATTTCCAAGGAATGTAGTTTTCCTTTTATAAATTAGGTAGCAGCTGTCTGATCCATTTAAAACTACAAAATAACAACTCTAGACTAAATATCTTGGCAAAATCTTGGCAAAAGAGACACAAGTGTTGGAGATCTTTAGCTAAACATTCTCCTAACTTTTATTTTGGTAATTTCAGGTAGGATCCTGAGTCATTAACTTGCTGCATTTCTGTGAGGTTAGGGGATACTTAGACAGAATTTACCTTGCCACAAAATTTTGTTTCATTTTGTTTCAGTTTCTCTTTTGTCATTGCTTAAAACTTTATTGATAAATAGAAGTAGAGAAGGTGGAGAAAGGGAAGTTTATCTTCCAGATATCTCTGAAGTATAAGCTTCTCCTATAGTTATTGACATACTTTGTCCTTTAAGATCAGTCATGTTGTGTAAAGGATGTGTGTTAACTTTCTCTATTAAGATTGTATTTTCCAGAGCTATTTTTCTATTTTATCACACTATTGGTAAACAGACTAGCAAAATAAAATTCTAACTTAAAACAGCAGAGAACAATATGTTGACACTATGCTTCTGGGAAGCATTTTAAAATAAAGGGAATAGAAAAAGAGAGGGAAAAAAAAAAAGAGATAATCCATATAACTTAAGCTGTAAAGTAATTGCTTATTGTCTGAGGTATTTTGTGTTTAACATAAATTGCACAATGCAATAAATAAAACTATATGTATTTCCTGTGTACCTGTCAGCTTGGAACAGTTGTTTATGGCAAGCCAGAAAGCAGCAGTTGTGTAAAAAGTTTTGAGATCTGTTTCACCCTTTCAAAATTTATATTACCTCATAAAAATGCTGAGTTTTCTCTTTAGTATCTTGGCCATCTTAAATGGTTGCCTCCTCTTCCTCCTGATATCCTCAAGGCAAACTTGAGTTCAGTATATTTCTAGTAGTATTCTCTACTTCTTGCAGATGCCTACCCATGTGGTCGAGTAGTGTTTCAGATGAAAGCGTATTTGGTGATTTACTTTTAAATACTATCAGGTACTGAGAAACCTCAAAAGATAAAGCCAGCACTTCAAGAGTTAATATATTATTAAGAGGACAGGAAATCTGGTAACTATTGCAGAAACTAGACCTAATGGTGCACACAAACAATTTGTCAGTCTTGGTAAACGTGAATAGCTTTCTGCAAAGTGGCTGCTCTTGCTTTGTTTGAACAGCTCTAAACTTTTCCTTTTTGGACTTTAAATCTTAGAGGTGAAATGTGATCCACATATTGAATCAAAATCATTTAATTCAAAACATATTTTGATTGGAACAAAGTTGACATGGAAAGAAACTCTAGAATAGAAAAAAAAAAAGTTGAAAGGACCTTCTATCATATATTTAGCAGGAAAATTTGAAACAGTTCTAATTAGGCTGAAAAAAGCAGCCTTCTTCATTGTAGCTTGCAAGGGTCATATATCAATGTAAAGGCAGCATTAGCAGCTTGTGTCTGAAAGCCTGCACATGCAAACATGACTGCAGTTGTTTGGGGGTTTTGTAACATGTGGGCATGCGTATGCTTAGCCAGGGTGCACATGCAGTGAGCTTCAGCTCTTTACTTCAAAGTGGAATTAAAATTTTTAGCCCATTGGAGAATATAGGCAATTATTTGTTCTTGTGACTTGTGATTTCTTACTCGCCAATTTAGTATATTTCTGTTTTTTTTTTTTTTTTTTTTGCATAAATAGAGATTTGTAGATTTGTTATGCATGAGAAACAGTTTTGTTAGCTCATCAAAAATTTCTCCTTTCATTCTAGATATATAAAACACATTTTGTAAAGATTGGGCTTGTATTCTCTTTCAAAATAAGAGTTAAGTATAGCTTTATGCCATACTTAAGAATTATTTTGCTTTGAGCAGCATAGGAGTGAGGCAAGCCAAGACTGTGGCCTTATATTTCAGAGTATCTTCATTATGAAAAAATACCTACACTGGTGAAAAGAAATACACTTAACATCTTTACCTGATTTCAGCATTGGAACACCCTAACGTCCAGCACTTTATTTATTTTTAATAGGCATCGATTCATATACTATAATCCATTAAATAAACTAAATCAGGGAGGAAAAAAAAAAAAGGCAAAACCTTGTGGTTGTTACATTAAAACTACTTGCCATTTTACTCAGTCTTGATTCTGAGGATATAGGATAAGGATTGTTTGGGAAGTGTATCGTAATGAATGGCAAGAGTGTTTATAAGGGGCAAAAAAGGAAAAATCTTTTGCAACCTGACTGGTTTTATATTTCCATCATTCTGACCATGTTTTACAAATCATTTGTGTTCTGGACTGATGGTCCTCATTTGCTAGCAGAAAATTATTCTCTGTACCTTCCTTTTGGAAAAGATTAAATGAAAAGAAGGACATTAAATAATAAATTTCAGAATTATTCTTGAAGAAGTAATTTTAATTGCATTTTTTAATGACATCAGGGTGTACGTCTGAAAAAAATATTGATGAATAAAACAAAATTTCCTTGTAAGATCAAAGCTGCAGTTTGTTGATGTTTCAGCAGTGTTTCTACCTTGGGAATGGTGAAATGAAAGTTACTAATAGGTGTTTGTGTTTGACATCTGTATACTGTACTTTTTAGCATATCTCAAGTGTTTTAGTCTCTGCCTAATAGATCTCATTAAAGAAACAGATATCAGCCCCAGGACGGTTTGTCAAAGTTAATATGAGTCCCTGTGGATGGGTTTGACAATTTGTGTGTGGCTTCACATGACAGTCTTCTCAGGGTCTTAGTTGCTCCTTAACAATTGGACATTAGTCACTGATTTATTTTACAATAACTCAATAGGATTCAATATTACTGTATTATGCTGGACGTTTTAGTGGATTTTTGTGTTCTACTTGTTTTGCTGAGCGCGTGCAGGGGGTGTAAATGATGCGGGCAGACTGCTGGGGGAGCGCTAATGGTTCATCGGGTGGTTTTAAGAGTGGCAGGGGAAGAGGGTTAGTGTCCCTGAGCTGCAGGCCATATTTAACGGGAGCCTTAATGAGCACTGCCTGCCCTGGATGTTTAAGTAATCCTAAATGCTTGGCATTCGGCACCCTCGCTTTAGTTTTGCAATAGGCAAATCCTAGCGCTAATAATAATAATTAAAAAAAAAAAATCTGCTTAAAAGAGGATAATTTCTAGGGCTGTAATAGATCTGCTTTGTGAGTTTATGCATATTGGAACCTTTTTTGTTTTTACAGACTTTTTTTTTAGAGGTGCCCATCTTAATATGTACCAGTGTGGCCCTACGGTGTTTATCACACATCCTAGAACATTGCATTTTTTGCCATGAAAGCATAGTCTACTTTTTTAAGCCTTGTACAGCCTATTAATTATTGATCCTCCACCAGTGGTATCACAGCATAAACACCTCCCTCCAGTGAAGAACTTAGCTGTGAACCTGCAGTGACCCACCAGATAATTTATTGTTTGAATTTGGGTATGCAACGTTTGGCCTGTTCTTCAGGGTCCTGAGTATTAACATTGACCATAGGCATTTCTCTTAGTCCTCAAATTTGTGGTTTAGCAAATAAGAAGGTTTGCAATTGCTTAATGTAGGGGAAAAAAACAAAGAAAAATGAAATCCAAACAACTACTACTGAATTCATACCAATTGCATGTTTAAATTAATTTTGAACTTGAAGAGGGGAAGTAAATTGGCTAGCAACGGCTCCGCGAACAGGCAGGGGGTTTATGTTTTGGTTTTGTGTTTTTGAGATAGGTTGATTTATCTGTTAATCTGAGGAGACTACAGAGTGATATTTCTCTAGTTACTCTTTTCCAGGTGTTTTCAAAGTGTACTATGACCATTTCAAATTCAGTTTTGAAAACAAGGCACAGTATCAAAGATGGAAGATTTTTAATATATGTTTAAAATGTTCAGACAAGTCCTTTACACTACTTTTTCCTGAGAGAAATACTATAATGTATAACATTCCACTGTGTAGCCTGCCACATAATGATAATACTAAGTATGTTCAGAGTTAAAACATTTTAGCTGGATAGCAAGAAAATTAATCCCTATCATTGTCATTTGCTGAGCCCTGTAGAATTTTATGACTGCAATTGTAGCATTATGGACGCTCATGAGACTGTTGCCTGGTTTTATCTTATTAAACAATTTTGAAATCATTAATTTTTAATTGGCCTCCTTGTGTTTTTTTATAGCTTTGATTGTGAATCTCTTTTTATTTATTTAAAAAAGAAAATAAAACAAGTTAAAAAAAATTCTAAGCGCATATGTTGTAAGATAGTTCCATATGATCATCCAAAGAGATAGTATACTGTGTGGTAATTCACTTTAAAGAATGCTTTCAGCAATTCAGTAGCTGGGAATCCTAATAAAAATAATAATAAAAAAAAGAATGGTATGAAGTAGAAGATATGTACAGGTCTTTTCTTGATTGAAAGTTCTAATTAAGTGAATCGAGGAAAATTAACTGAAATTAGCTGTCAGAAAGTCACATTTAAATGAGTGATGATCTGGTTTGGCAGTAAACATTTAAATGATATAAATTGCCGTTTAAGTGTATGGTTTAATGTTTGTCATGCATTAATATGACATGAGACTGCAGTGACAATCAAGCAGCTTGCTCTAATTTGAACATATTTAGGGCTTTTGTGTGGAGTGCACCACACAAATTAAGACAATTGCTGTTTTTATGTGTCAATTTAAATGTTGTTTCCAGGCATCGGTTAATGAAAGAAACCCATCATTTTTGTGTGCAAATTGCATAGTGGTTTCCTTGGGTTTCAGATTAATTTAACTTCCTCTGCTCAAAATTAGGAATTTCCTTTACAAGGAAAATGCTGTTAGTTTCTTTTGACGAAGCGAATATCAGACTTTGTTACATTGTCCCATCTTCTCTTTAAAACAGGAAATATATTGAATAGTCTGTGTAAAAGAGAGGAAATAAATACTGCTAGTGATTTACTGTAGACGAATTAACTCTTTAGATTATAATGATTTTTACGTTATATTTGAATATATTGGGGATATATCTAATACCATTATGGAAAGATTAATTATTGCTTGGTACTTTTGTCTTGGGGGTTGGGTTGTAACTAGATAATGTGATCAGAAAAATGATTTAATCATTCAGCACCATGTAAAAGTCAGTATCCCAGATAGACACCAGAAATGCATAAAAGAATCAGCAAGCTGCGAATTCCTGTGTGCAGAGCATTTTCCACTGTAACCGTTTGAATACTGGTTTGTTTGGTATCCACAAATGAACCAGCCAGCTGTCTGTCTGCTCCAAAGAGATTGCCCTACATGCCGTGCACTGGGCAAATCATACGTAGCAAAACACAATTTCATCCTGAGAGCACATAAAAGCATGTCCGTAAATGGATATGCTGTCCATAAATGTATAAATGCTTTCCATGTATTGCTTGTTTCTTATTCCCATGATTAAGAAGGGTCTTACAGGCAAGTGGGAAATAGCACAGGGCTGAACATGAAACCCTGGCGTCTATCACAGGAGCTACCTGTTCTTTTTCTGCTGTAATTTCGTAAAATACTGTTATC
Source organism: Nothocercus julius (assembly GCA_013398735.1). Classification (NCBI taxonomy): domain Eukaryota; kingdom Metazoa; phylum Chordata; class Aves; order Tinamiformes; family Tinamidae; genus Nothocercus; species Nothocercus julius. Next base: position 1,349,783 of record VZSV01000024.1, read on the forward strand.
AGTTTTGCAGTGAGCTATGTTAGGATAATTCTGTATACTTTTCAGAATATACTGCTACTACTTAGTGATGAAGACTATTTGGAAACTCAGGATTGTATATTTTGCTTTTTTTTACAGGCATTAGAAAGTGAGTTTGTCTCCTGTCAGCTTCACCAATGGATTGATCTGATTTTTGGCTACAAACAGCAAGGGCCAGAGGCTGTTAGATCCCTGAATGTTTTCTACTATTTGACTTATGAAGGAGCTGTAAATTTAAGTTCAATAACAGATCCGGTATTAAGAGAGGTAAGTTTGTACTTAAATATTTCAGACCTATGTGCTGTTGAAAATGTAAAGATTCCATATTGTTTAAGGCAACCAGTCTTTACTTTCTTTTGTGGTTTGGCTAAAGGCCAATCAAATACAAGATGCTTAAGTCACAGACAAGAAAGTTGGAGAACAAGCATGCAAGTTGTCCTTAAACTTTATGCACCTAGGTTTAGCACACGCTAGATGCTTGTATAGAAACAGATGTTCAAAGATTGGTTCTGTTGCTGAGGGTAGTCATTTTGCTCACTAATATTGTCTCCTAATGGAAAAGGAAGCCTTGATTTGGCTGTCTCTCCTGAATAACAGTGTCTTCTAATGCCATCCTGCATAGGTAGTACACATCAAACACTGTAATTTCTAGTGTTTGCTATTTTTCTTTGGCTTGTAAGATATCCAGGTAATACTAACTTGTCCCGCATTTCTGTTCATATGCAAAAGCAAATAGCAAATCATTGGGAAGATCAGTAGTCTTTTACTCAAACTCAGCACTGTTCAGAAAAAAAACTATTTCCTTAGGGATATTTTAGAAATACATATATCCCCTGCGCTACCTATATAGCTGTATGGTGAAAAAAAAAAAAAAGGAGGTGGAGGAAGGAAGTGGTTAAGGGTGAGTTTTGGTAGCTGTTGCTTCCTCTGTTCAGAGCAATTCACTGGAACCAATTATAACTGTAAGTGTATTAGTTATAGACTAAAAGTAACTGGTACTTAGTTATCCCGAGTCACTGAGGACAAAATAATATGAGTGTTTTAGATAACCGTATCTAAAAGCATGGCTAGATGTGTACCAGCAGGAAATGTGTGTGTGAAATGAATGAAAACAAGAATGATGACATGTATATTTTACAAACATTATATATGTACACACGGCTGAGTTTACTAACCAGAGTGGTGGCTGAATGCTGCAGTCTATAGTTTGCAGGAGACCTGCTGATTTCATGTTGATCCACTAAAGCTAGTATAGCAATGAGCCAAAACAGACGTGTTGCATATAGCTACTTTTAATTGGAGCCTAGAGGAGAGATACTGGAATGCTTGGCCTATAAGAAAAGTTGTCATCACCTGCATCTGAAACAGTTAGAGGCCTAGAGTATTGTCTCTTACTGGTTACCCTGTCATTTTTTCATTTTTTGGATAATATTTGTCCACTGTATGCTGACAGGGAAACGGCCCTTTCAAGAGTATTTATTAGACTCTTCAAGTGATAGGTTTAAGTGTGAACCGGAGAAAAAAAAAAAAGAGTCCAGGAATTGTGTATAATTAATTTTGGTTCAGTCCTCAGTGTTAATTTCAACTCTTAATGTGAAAATAAAGCGGTGACTGTATGTCTTTACACACTCTCTTACATTAAGAGTTTCTTTTCATTTGTGATCCATGTAGCGTTAGATAAATGTTGCTATTTACGGGGGTATTGCCTTTTAAAATTCTGCTCCTCCTATAAAAGACTGGCTACCCAAATGCTTAATGTACACCAGTAGAGAAAGCGTAAAAATAGTCCCTCTGCAAATGATGAAACTAACAACTGAAATAATACTAACTGAAATAACAACCACCATATGTGGCATTGTTATGTAATTTTTAAAAAACAGTTGTATTAGAATCGTGACCCGTTTTACTTAGGAAAAAAAGGTAATGTAAGACTAAAGAAGTGAAAAGACGTTCTGGAAGCATGGGTTATTTAAAAAGAGGCATTCACTTCGAACTTCTATATGTATTTTAATATATATATCTATATTTGCCAAACCTTTTCAGTTCGTCATGTTTTATTGTGCTTTATACTGTAATGTTTGGGTTTTTTTTGGATTGTTCTATACATTTCTGAGGTGAGTGACATAAAAAACAAAAATGGGAGGGAGAGAAAACCTGGTGCCGTTGAATTCCTAACTAAGGAACAGCTTATCAGCAGAAGAATTTTGAAACATTACTGATGTCAAGAATTGACAAATGCAGCCAGCAGAGTATATGTTTTCTGTAGCTTTTGTGTGTGTGTGTGTGTGTGTGTGTGTGTGTGTATGTATGTGTGTTATTTGAGGATTGGTCCAATCTAATATTTTTATTTAGTATTTTTTCAGCCTTATTTTTAAGCAGGTCAAAAGGATGTTCTAGCAGTAAAAAGATTTGAGTGAGGTATCCCTTCCAATTTACATTCGTTTTGTAACAGCATATTTTTGCGTTCTGTACATGTGTATATGTAATTTAAAATGTTACACTTGATCGGCTCCTCTGTGTTATTGATAACAGTTCAAAGAGATTTAATGAGTGTCATCACCAATGGTGAGTTATTCTGGTTTTACTCATGAGTAAAGATGAAAGTAATAAAAAATCTGGTTGTGTGTATATCTATGTGCATAATCATTCAATATCTATGTGCTAAATGAATTTATCATGCACCTTTGACAGCCTCACCTTCTTCCTGCTTACTAATCCATCTCCCCGAGGACCTGCACTAGCATTCTGTATTGCTGAGCAGCTTCAATCAGCGTTTATTTTTCTCCTTAAGTCAGCTTGCCAGAAAATATTTCTTCTTTTCTCTCCCAAAGTCCTGGTTAGAGGCCAAATGAGTTTCTGATCCGGGCAATTAATAGTATTTTTAGACAGGCATGACACCACAGATTTAATATCTGTTTATTACGGAAGAATTAAACTGGGAGTTTTATCCTAGATTTCTGGGTTTCGAGAAGGATGCTTTCACCTTTCGTTCTTCCTCTCAGTAGGGTACCACGTTTGGGGATTTAAATCCTGTCAGCTGTAGTAGAAAATACAGTTTCATTTGCAAACCTAAGACAACTGGAAGCTTCTGTGTAGTCTGAGTGCACATTACTGGGGCTTGCGCATCATATGGAAGTAATAGCCGGTGATTAAGCCATGGCAATTTCTGCACATACCTGCTCCGAGAACATCCATCCGCTGCGAAGCCAGGACCGCGCCGGCATGGAGGAGCCCACGGTGCCTGTGTTTCTGATGGATCTTCACGGAGACAGCGTGCAGGTGCTGGTGACCTAAGCCACCAGCCTAAGGAGAGGCCACACACAGAACAGGAGTGGAAGGAACTGAGGAGTGGAGTTTAGGTTAATGCAGAATTTCCTTAGGTCTCCTAAACAGCTCCAACTGGCACCTTTATTTTTATAGGCAGTCAGGTTATATATATTACAAGAAGGAAACACTCGTCTAGGAAGGAAAACTACTTGATTAAAACCATANAAATGTAGAACTTCTACATCCTTTCATACTGCTGTGAACAATCTTTTCCTGCTACTCTTTCTGCCTATGGGAATAAAGGAAGGAAAGTATTTTGAAAGGATCTGACTGCTGTAATAGAAAATCTTAAACTAAAATGCAAACCATGGGCCACATGCTACCTTTTGGCAGATAAGCCCTGGGGAGTGCAAAGCTTGCATAATTCAAAGGCAGATCTCAGGGGGAGGGGAGCGGATCAAGAGAGCAGGATTTGAGCTGGAGCCGGGCGGGGGAAGGGAGCCCCATCCAGGGAAGCGAGGCCACAGAGCCAGTCCCTCCTCTGGCGTGTGTCTGTGCACAGCTCAGCCCTGCCGAACCAGCCCTTCATTCTCCTCTGTTTCCTTCTGGATGCTTTAGTGGTGGTGTCGGTGGCTCTGATCTTTGAGCTTCCGTATCTTGCTGAAGGAGGTTACAACTGCGGAGGAAAGTTACCGTTCCACTGAAAAGAAGTAAATATCCCTTCTCTTTCCTATGGAGAATGGGGATTGTGCCAGGAGAGGGATGCTGTTTTGCAGGCTGCTCTTGGCTCCACCGTGAGCAGCACGTTTTGAGCTAGGAAGCCCTGCAGCCAGCAGCTGCCCTAGGTGGCCTTCCTTGCTGTCCCCAGGGGAGAGGAAAGTAGGCGCAGTTGGCAGATAAGCATCCGCCAGCCCTCTCGCAGCTGGAGGGAATGTGTGGCACTTTCTTTTTGCTTGTCACAAATTCTGCTCTCTTTTGGAAAGAAAAAAAAAATAGAATTAGTTCTAAGCCATTAAGATAGCGATGGATTAGGAGGTGAAACATGATCTGAAGAAAATAGTTTGGATATTTGGACATAGTTTTGCAGATATTTGGATATTGCATTATTGCAATAATTACTTCTTGGTCAGAAGAACAGAAATTGTTATTTTCTCTGGCAGTATAGCAAAGGATGGTGATGAATCTAGGTGACCCTCAGTTATTAATTAAAAGCCTTTTATCCTACTGATATACCTGTGTGGCTAGAATAAACCCTGGACACACCTAAACTACAGGAAAGAGAACGAAGCTAGCAGTGTGAAGGCAAAATATTCCTTAGAGAACAAGTCATTAGTCTGCTACAAGAGCCCCGGAGCTTCACTGGATTTTTTACCGTATTATTAAAAAACACCTGAGCATATTCCTTTTTTCTTATTATTTTTTTTCTTTTAAGATATCGTATGTCATGACCAGTGTAGTCAGTAGTTAAGGAAGAGTGATGATTTGAAAATTGGCAACAATTTTTGCAGTGATTTGCAAAAAGAAAAGACAAAAAGTCGCATTGCTACATACTGTCATTGAGAAGTGCTTCACTTTTAGCCTAAGATGATTAGGTTGTGTTAGACTTCTGCCTCTGAAGACAAGGCACCATTTTGTTACATGGAAGTGGCCTGGTTAACATTAGGAAGCACAGCTTGCTCTGTTCTGTTGGCACCTTTCTTTCTACTGTTGATATTGTATTTCCGTATGAACCGAGGAGTTTCAAAAATAAGAATGGTGAAGAATCAACTTGGACACAGCATTTGGTATGTTATTTGAATGTGTCACTACTGATTATACAGAGAGAAGAAATAATTCTTTCATTTTCTATCATAAGACATATGGCATAAATTATTTCATGGATAACAGCTTTTAAATGTTGCCCCAGATTAATATCTTTGGGTAAGTTTTATGCATCTTAGACCTAGCTCTTATGGGTCTAATTTTATTTTTAAATATTTATAGTTTGAGAGACTTCTGTGCTTTCCGAAAGAAGCTACAAGGATGTTTAGTTTACATGACCCCGGTTTCATGACAGCAGTAGCAGATCTGATATCTTACCCCAGAGAAAGCATTTTTGGCCTCTCTTTTAGCTGTGTTCCTGGTGGGAGTTAATAGCATATTTAAGCTCTAACTCAGCTGGAGAACTCTGACAGCAGTGAATCTTTCACAAAGTATAAACACAATTTGTATTTATAGCATAGTTAACATTTACTAAATAGTTGGGAAAATGATCAGTCTGTTTTTAGCAGGTTGGGCACGATCTTTGTTGTGGCTGCAGTGACTTTTAGAAAGCCGGATAAAGTGATTACAAAATACTATCGCAGAACAGTAAATTTTCAAGTGTTGAATTCGGTAAGTAAAGAATTCACGCAGGGAAAATTCAAAGTATTGTAGGAACAATCTCTGAATTATCCATGGCCAAAAGTGTGCTGCACAGATGGCACTCTTCTTGTTGTGCAGCACAGGGACAGTGTGAAAAGCCCAATAAACATTAGTTTTAATTGAAAACCTGTATGAAAATATCATTATATGGAACCAAACTTGTGAAGATGACATTCAAAGCAAGCATCTTGAGTAAATGGCTAAGCAGAGGTGGACTTGTGGGCTGCCAGCAAAGCCGGGTGCTGAGGTCTTCCCGTGAAGGAGCCCCGGGAAGAGCTCTCACTGCTGCGTGGGTCAGGGCCAGCTCCTTTGCGCGTGGGGCCTCTCCTGCCAAGGGACAGTGCAAGGAGCGCTCGCTGAAAGAGCAGGGGCATAATTAACACCGCTGCTTCAGATCATTTACTGTTGGTTCTCACTTCTCAGCTCATGCTGGGGTCTGTCTGTAGTGTTTGGGTAAACAGGCAAAGTGAGTATAGGCAAGGATTTACTGTGGTATCTGGGAGGTGCAGTGCTTCCTTGGTTCTATTTAACCCACTGCATGACATGACAAATGATGTTTTATTGCCCTTTGTCTTAACTTCTGCCTTTACTTCAGTGTTTAGAAACAGAAATAAAAGTTTTCAGCTAAATTTCAATATCGCAAGATATTTGACCTGAATGTTCTCTCTGTGCTTATTACAGAGTGGATTCGAATTTTATTTGGTGTTTCTGCCATTCTATCCAGTAGAAAAAAAAGGATAATATTTCAGAGTTAGCAAAGGTAGGGCTGAGATGCCTGGTATGTAAGTATTAAAGAAATAAAAATTGGGGCAGCTGCTTTCACTGAGAATTGCAAAGCTTTTTAGAAGGAGGTAACTCATGTAAATTAGTTCTTCAAATCTGCGCGCTTGTTTTCTCAGCCCTTGATTGAAATTCAAAGCGTAGAAATTTTCTGTGCAGTCAGTTCCCTCACCTCTTCTTGCTTGACCTGTCTTGTGGATCTATCAGAGCCAGAGAGGGCTTGAGACCCCCTGAGCTCTTTGCATTTTCATTCCTGCCTGACTGCTCATTCTTAGATATCTATCTGACATATTTGGCTGATGTTAAATGAAAAAGTGTAATCAAAAAGGTAAACAAGGGCTGAAACAAAGTGATATTGAGATTCTTTGAGAATGTGACTTCTTCAGAAGAAAAAAAAGTTTTTCTGCTTTTCTTTTTTTTTAAACCTTCTACTGTATGTGGAAAGGATGAGAAATAGAAGCCTTTGATAACTGCAGTTATCATATACTAAGTCAGTTAGCTTTGACTCAGAGGCAGATTGCCTACAGGCATTTCATGACTTTGTATCATCAGTGTGCTTAGATCATTTTCAGTTTCTTTACGAAGTCACCAATATCTGTTTTAACTTCTACTGTAATTGGGAAAATGGTTCAGATTTTTTTCTGTTTTATATATTTTTTCATTGTAATCTAAGGTGCCTGGCTCCTGAGTGTTCCCACTATGTCTGCAGACAAATTATTCCTTATTCAGTGTCCAAAAATCATGAGCCAATTAGACATTAGAGTTTATTAGATGATAAAGAAAAAAAGTTAATTCCTTGCAGTACAAGGCTGGGATTAATATTTACTCCTTCTCTGAAAACAAATAGTTTGAACTTCTAGATGGTAGTTGTGACTTAGTTTAAATAAATATCTTTCTTAGCTTAGCAAAAAGAGTTATTTAGGGTTTTTTTTACAGTTATTACAGATTTTGAAACATCAGATCATGCAAGACTATTTAAAAAATTTTAGGTGCTGGATTTTCATACCAGTATATTAACTTACCTCAAATTGATTTTTTTTTATTATTATTATTCATTTAAAGGGCAGAAATGTTGTTAGTAATGCTGCATTTCCATGAAATGGAAATATATTGGAATGGATTGCTTTTTTCCAAAGAAAAAAAACTAGATCAGAAAGTTGGAGTCAGCAGAGTAGCATCTAGCCTTGGTGAAAGAAGTCACTTTTAAGAATTATATGTAGCTATTTAAAGGAGTAATATTGTTGTAAGTGAATGAATAGCACTGGAAGATAGTGAGGTTTCAAGATACTGCCTATGGGAATGACACACTTCTGTGTGATGTTACTGATTTTAAATGGCAGTCATGAGTTTTTGCTTTGAAATTCTCAGTAGCTGTACAGAATAGAGAGTCAGTTTTGTTCTTCTTGCTCAAATAAAATGGAGACGGTTTCATTTTTAAAAATTAATCCAGAGCGGCTTATAGTTTTTTGCTTGTACTGAAGTATTATATGCAGTTCTTAAAATTTGTCTTACCATCTTTTTCAACTCTTCTTTTTTTTTCCAGTCTCTTTGAAGTAGTACCAGACCTGTTTTTGTAGTTCTTTTTTTTTTTTTATCTGCCCCTATCCAGTAGCCAGAGATTTAGGTGTTTTGAATGAGCACATCAGTGCTCCAGACAGAGATACTGTTTGAAATTATCCATGAACCCAGTGCCTCTGAACATTATTGAGTGACATTTGTTTCTGTTGGTTGTGTCTGCTCTGACTAACTGGTTTCTTTCAGATTGGCAGCTGGGATTACGCTGTGCTGGATGGACAGCCGCGTGGCCCAGAGCTTGCAGGCAAGCTGGCCTCAGCCTCCGTTTAATATGCCTGGAATGTGTGTATTCAGATCGGAGCAGCTCCGATGGCCCTGAGGGGGAGGCTCCTCATGTTCTTGCAAACTGTGATTACTTCCCGTTTCGCTTTAATGACTGCCGTGTAATTGCCATACTAATTTGTCTGGACAAAAAAATGCTTAATCTTCTTGTTTCTCACAGAAAATTTCTTCATGTCGTTTGGGAGCTGGGTTCGTGCTTTGTTTTTAGAGGCATGGTGGAATGTGTCCACCCTTCGCTCTCTTGCAGGCTTTTCTGTGATGTAGCACAAGTACCACCATTCATATATTGAATCCCAAATAGCCGTGAGGAAAAAGTCCAGTGTATGGTGCCCGCCAATGCCTGCAGCAGTTTGAATTCAAAAAATAGCGAGTGGTTAGACTAGTAACCAGCTTCCAAGCAGGCAACTGGAGTACCTTGAGCAGACACACAGAAGGAGCCTAACCAAGAAAATAAAGGGCGATGATCCGAATGGTGTTTCTTGGAAGGAACCTACGTGGAGAGAAAAAAAAAAAATGTGCTTCATTTATATTTGATTCCTCTCACTTCTACATTTTTGTGTCATTTTTTTGGGTCATGTGGCGTGCTCCGTTTTGTTACAAGTCTCCCTAATGTAACCACAGGAGGCAGGGGTTGTGCGCTTTTTACTTGCCAACAAACTGCTAGCGAGTATTAGTAATGTCACCCTCTGCAGGCTGCTGACAGTATTTCTGCCCATAGTTAGGCTCTGAAATCATACACCTATGCTCCTTCAATATAGGTGCCTGCAATAGTAATATGCTTAGTTAACCGAGGTTATATGATAAATATTTTGCGGGTATGTTTAACGACCATATAGAATAACATGCGACTTTTGTAGTCTCTAGTCTTCCCTCCTTACTCCCTTCTCTCTCCAGCCATTCATTAGGTTTTCAGAGCTTTTGTGGGCACGCTTTCTTTAAAACAGTGCCTTAAGAAAATAGTTAGATTGATAATACAAAAAGGGTTGGTTTGTGAAGATAAAGCAGAACTTTCCTTTTTGGCATGAAGAAATTAGATTGCTCATTTTATTCTTAAAACAGCAGATGCAAGTGTGTGAATTTATGGTACTAACATTTGAGTGCTGTATTTTTCCCTGGGTCAAGTGTAGTGCAATATCCCCGGGGCAGGTGTAGAGTCAGCAAGTGTATACATTGTTTCTGAAAAGTGCCATTTTTCACAATCTTGATCTAATGGGAATTGTGATAAAACAAGAGGAGATGGTACTATGAAGAGCTTCTCTTCTGCAATCGTTAGCTGCTTTTCAGCATTTTTATCTAATTGTTATAAATCCTGCCTGTTCTCTGGCTACTGTTATCTGGACTGTAGTCCTCAAGGAATTTGACTAACAGCCTTATGTAGCATTGTAAATAACTATCTGGTCAGAAAAGATTTTCTGAACACTTGTTATCAAAACTTGATTTTAATCACTGTCCCACGGGGAAAGGAGCTAGTTGGTTATCCCCTAAGCCATTTAGCTTCACTGTCTGAAGAGAAACCTGTCACATATTCTGTTCTCTGGTGTTGTAAAGCAACATCTGGGTGGAAGGAAAGGAAAAGCAAGTAATCATAATTGCGTATCACTCGAGCCAATAGAAATCACTGAGGAACACGTGTGTAAACCTTTTGAATATTGAAAAGTGAGGTAGGAGCGGCAGAGAGCCAAGGTAATTATTTTTGCAAGGGCTGTTATTTTCTGGACGTAAATTCAGGGCAGAAAGAGGAAGGATGAACCCAAAACCTTTTCTGTCCTTAACACACATTCTGAAAATGTATATATTACATTGCATGATATTACTTCTTCTGGATTTCAGATGTTTGGCATTTAACTCCTACTTGTTTGGGAATTACTGGCAATATTTGCATACAGAGTGGGAAAGGCAGAGAGCGGCCTCCAGTTTTCCAGGTCAATACAGTAGCATGAGGCAGGAACAGGGCGAAAGGAACTGCTGTAGCTGTTCAGCCTGCGGCGTGCACTTTAACGTGGCTGTTGGACTCTTCACAAATTTCAGTGTTTTGTGGCTGAGCGTGCAAGGTGAAAGCAACTCTTACCTAGTCTCCTTAAGGATCTTTAAATCTGGAGTTGTACCGTGTGTTGCCGTTTCCTTCTGTAGGCCTTTTTCAGGATTTGAGTTCAAAACATAGAAACTATTTCATTCTTTCTCTGTGACACTCACTGCACTTCCCCCTTCACCCTCCCTCCCTCGTATTTAATTTTATAGTTCTTTCAGACATAAACATGAAAAAAAAAGCAATTTTGACTTAGTTTCTGAGTGTTGCTGCAAAGAAAAGTAACAAACATCTGTTTTTACCTTAACTGCATCCATATGTTCAACCTCCCCATCACCCTCCTTACCCAAAAATTTACAGCCGTATTTGGTGGGTACTGCATACTGTTGAATTAACTTTCTTCACAGTTAGATTAGAGGGTAAATTCAGAGACAAAAATGGCTGTGCTAAGCAGTCACCAAAAGCTACATTATAACTAAGCCAAGTTTGCATTTGTTTCTCACTCTTCCTCTGTTAATTTGCTTCCCCATTTCTCCTCTCTCCCTTCTAACCCCTCAAAAAAGAGGTGATCAGAAGATTTTAGGAGCAGGATAAGGTGGTAATCAGATAACTTTTAGCTTGTGAAATTTGCTTGATACTTTCATGTTTGTAAATTAATTAACATGTAAGAAAACATTTATCATATAAATATGTGGTTTGTGATGCATATTGTGTGGATTACTGTAAAGGATTAGTTAGTTTCATTTTATTACTTCTGGTTGTAGCATCTGGAAGAATTCTGGCCTTACCAAAGTTTTGCTGTTGTGGAGGGTTAACAGGAAGAAGGGTGCCTTAGTGAGATGTTTGCAAAGCAGTGACACAAAATGTTGAATGATATTATCTTTTACTTTGTGGTATGCAGCCTGCTTTCAGAGGTAAGAGTGTGTGATACTAAACTTTCAAACAAAGGTTTTTTCTTTCTAGTTACCTGGTGCATTTAAGAAAAGTTATACTAGTTACCCAAATTTCCCACGTATTTGTGCCCACAATTATTTACATTCTTAAATGCTCCAGGGACATTCAGCAATGTGAGAATACATAGCCCTTCTTTGCCACTGGATATGCTGGCTGTCTCTTAGTAATACTGATGAATGCTGTTAGTAAGTTTTCAGGAAAATGAAGTTAGAAGCTGGGCTATAATTTATCAGAAAGTGAGTTGATGACTTCTTGACTGATGGTCAATTTATTGTATGTTCTCAGGTGAGTTTTTTTTTTTTTCTTCAGAGCAAGTATTAATTATCTCTCTCAGGACAGAATTGTCTGCTCCTAGCTGGTTTCCTTTGACAGGTTGAACAAAAGTGTGTGACATGTGGTGGCTAAAAATGCCCTGTATTTCTCTTGTTATGCAAATTGGAAAAGAAAGGATTGATTCCGGCCCTGCCATCACATACGTCTGCTGATGGAGGCAGGTCCTCTTGCATCCTTCTCTCCGGAAGAGACTGAGCTCATCCAAACGTGTACTCTTGATGCTTGGATTGATTTTGAATACAATCTGCATGAGGAAATAACCATTTGGGGATGTTAGTGCAATGTCTTGGTTATAACAAAGAAGTCTTGAAAACAGAGAAAAAAAAAAGTCTTTTGGTAATTAAAAGGAATGTAAGAAGAATTATTATGCTGAAGCCTAGCTGCTGTATCTACATGTAATTGTCCATTGCCAATCGAGGCATTGTTGGTACCTTCATTTGTACTCAACAGTATTAAAAATTTCTGTTGGCTCACTGAAACTCTGCGGTAAGGAGAGACAGCACGTATTCTGTGCGTAGTTTTGTTGTTTTATCAAGCCTTTACTACCCTTTGTAGCACGCAATTGGAATTTTCCTGGTTCCAGTGGCTAAATGGGAAGGATGTGTCAAGTGGGCTGTTGCTTTCCTAGAAGCATAGGCTCTTGTGTTTCTCGGAGAACCACATGGAATCTAATGAGTCTAAAAAATTTGTTTGTGTCTGAACTGTAAATCCAGAATTCTAGTTTGGCATCTGCTAGAACGTAAGCTTGGATAAAGACAGTCTCTGTTAAAGCCTGAAAATCAAGTTTGATAAGGGATTTTCAGCAGGAGCATGTAGGGGATGTGTGTGGTCTACATAGAGTTTGTGGTCCCTCCCCTAGGACCAGCTTTGGCAAGATCATGGTCAGCAGTTTTACCAATTCCTACATAAAGCCAGCTGTGTGCAAATGGGCAGATTAGAGCAATGTCTATATATTTGCAGGTTGAATGGATTACTTACTATTTGTTTTTAATATCCCAGAGGGTTTCTCTTCTGCACTGAGATTGGGTGGGAGAAGAGTAACTGCTCTCCTGCTGCTGTTGTGTGGTCCAGGAGTGCGATAATGTCTGGCCTCGTGCATGCTGAGCAGTGGGAGCGTAACCACGACTCTTCCAATTTTTATGTTGCTGGATATCTGTGAGCTTCTCTGAGATCTGCACTGTGGAAAACAGCTTTCTGGCCACTGATCTTTCAACGATTCAAGTAATTATAGCATCTGATTTTTGTTCAATGTAGGTGTGTGTGCTTGTTACGGTAATTGTATTTAAAGTGCTCTGCACTAATACAGCATATCTTGAGTTTAATATTTCCTTTCTTAGTACTGACACTGAATAAGGGAGTATAATTTATAGAGGTAGCGTCCTGTAATAGAAGTGGGAATTTCACAAGCAAGACAAAACTCTGACCCCCTTTAAGTGCTGAACATGGAAATGGATACTTCTATATTGACTATAGGACAAAATAAAAGGAGGCTTACAAGTCTGAAGCTATTATTTCCTGTTCTTATCCATTGTATTTTTCTAGAAGGCATGCATGGAGACATGCAGACATGCAAGAATATTTTGCTCGTTTGGGGTAATAATTAGGAAGTATATTTGTAGGAAATAATTGGTAGATCCTGTAGACTCTGTAGTAGAATTTTAACTTGAATCCAGGGTTGTTTTAGCATTGGCCCTTTAGCCAGTCTCTAGCCACAAGATCCAGCATTGAATTTCAGTGGAAGGGGTCTCTGCTGGGCTGATTGAATTTAGCTCTTTTGTGAACATGCTGTTCCTCAGAAAGTTCTCACTAAATCTCAGCATTTACATGACAAATTATGGTCAAGTTTTTGATACAGTTGCTTATTCAATAGTTCCAGTAACATAGTACTGCTTGAAGATTGTCAAATTATGGCCAGGTTTTTGATAATTCAGCAATTCTTGTACTATAGGACTGCTTGAAGATTAAGGTGCCTCCTAGCATGCGAAGGCGTGTTAGAATTTGCCCACAGAGTCATTGAAGCTGCTCTTATGCTGGAGAGTTAGGTATTTCAGAAAGCTTTCTGAAGTGGTAAGCTCAGGTGTTTTGAGTGGCGTGCGTCCTACCTCAGAGCACGATTATTCTGATGACCTGAAAGCTTCAGTGCATTCTACTTTTGGCTTTGTTCTTTCTGCAGCAGGAGTGTTTTATGTGTGCTCATAATCATCTTTATTGTTAACTTAAAAAAAAATAGTTTTTAAGAATAAAATCAGTGTGTTCATGATTTTCTCAAAATCAACATTTTCTTGAAAACTTTAATGCGCAGTAAAGCAGAACAGGCCATGTATGTGGAAGGACACTCAAGGTAGGTTGAAATTGTTGAAACAAAAAAAAGAAGACTTTCAGAGAGAGAAACCATGATATTCTAAAAGCTAAAGAAGCGGTGAGTGGTTTTGTCTTTCTGTGTTTAAGTGCCCCCCTTGAAATACTTGATGTGGGCCTGATTTTCTGGAGACTTCCTTTGAAAATAAGACTTGCTGATGCCTCACCTTAGGTACTCAACATCACTGGACACTTTTGAGAAGTAGGGCTCAAAGCACTGTCATGCAACAGCAAAAGGAAATGTATCTGCATATGCAAGCTGTTAGCCCCCAGTAAGGGTATTTGACTTAGTTTAGCTCACAGTGAAAGATTCAGACTAAGCTGAATCACTTCAGATTTTCTAAAGGATTAGAGTGATCCTGTAAATACTACAGGGCCTTGGCTGATAATAAATAACTGATTAACTTTTGGTTGTTTGAGTTTTGTATTTAAGTTGCCACTTAAAAAAAAACTTTAAAAAATGTGCTGCATCTTCAATTTCTTCTTTAGTTGTATTTAATACTACTCTTGCTGGCAGTAGTTCAGTGCATGTTTCGTCTCTGAATAAGGATAAAAATAAAAAATATTTCAGTGTTGCTTTCATTGTAATTATTGAGAAGAAACTGGGAAAGAGAGTTTAAATAAAAAGTAGAACACTTTCTCAGTACCTATAGAAACTTCTCAAAAATTAGCTTTTTTTCTAAGTTATGATGCAAACAGGATAAGCCTGTGTTAGAAACGAAAAATGGAGCCAATAAAGAGGGTTTCTGATTATAATAGCTGGTTTCTGTTTAATATCATTGAGCAGGATGAGGTTTTGCAGAGTTTCTCATGGAAATAGCATCCACAGTTCTAAAATGATTACCTCATTCTTAGTACCAGTGCCAAGCACTTAGCCCCACAGTGAACACACGGGGTTGATTTTCAACATGAAACAAGCCAGAAGCGTGGAATGACATTTTCAGGTGACAGTTATGGTTCTATTGCCTGTAATTAGCACCTCTTAACATGCAAACCTGCCTGTGCCCTCTCCAGGCTGTCGAGGCTCAAATACGAAGTTTTGGACAGACCCCTTCCCAACTGCTCATAGAACCACATCCTCCAAGAAGTTCAGCGATGCAGGTGGTGAGTGCCCTGTTAAGTCTTTGAGACCAACCATTTTGCTCGCTCTCTTTGCTGTTTTCAAGTTACCTTATCTGCAACTTTGCCTGTCTCTTTTGTGGTCATGGAACTGTGTTATTAAGCATAGCAGATGAGTTACGAGTTTGCGGGTCTGTTAGTGTATGCAGTCCTTTACTGTTATATTATTTATTGCTAAAAGGATTGTTTTGATTCCTAGTACAGCCATTTTTTTTGTCAGTATATTCTAAGAACACTTCATCAGTTTATTTTGTTAATGCCATACCTGTACAGGTGAGAGCCAGTCATCGTAGACACAATTTAGCTAATCTTTGGCAGATTCCCCGAGAAGCATGGATTTAGGAGGTGGAACTTCCTTGTCTTTTCCCCCAGGCATAGGTTTTCCCCTAAACCCAGGATTACTAGGAATTCATGAGCTGAAACTTGCATGGCAAAGAATGTGACTAAATGTGTTTTGCAGTAAAGCTATGGTGATAAAATCCAGGCAGTGAGCATTAACATGCTTTCCCTTTTACCTCTACTCGTGTCTAATATAATTTTATTATACAAACTATTATTTTATTACTGATTACTTTCCATATCACGTTGTGTGCAGTCCCGGGTCTAAAATATCATTTGTGTTGTCACAGATCCAGAACTAAGTATGTTAAGTGATACTGTGACAAGTGGAGCAAATGGTTTGCTAATTCACAACTTTTTCAGAAGGTTGCATTCCCGTGCTACTAAGACAGTCATTTTAGAATGAAATATAGAAGAGGAGATTTTCCTGTTATTTATTCTGTAAACTGGATATCCTGCTCTGTTGAACTAGGGTTATTAGATTAAAAACGTACCTGAAATGCAAGAGGCTTTAGAGAAGATCTACAGATACCTGAATATGTTTGCAGTGTAGCCTCCAAAGTGTGTACCACAGGAGTCCAGATGGTGTAAGCTTCCTTGTCAGAGGGAGCTGCTAGCCTGTCTCCAACGTGAACGTGCCAGGCATCGGAGGTGGGGCTTGCTCTGCCAAACGTTTGCCCAAGTTCTGTGATGTTCCCTGCTTCTAGCTCACAGGGTTGTTTGGGCTGATGTGTGCACAGGAACAAAACTGTAGTCCTCCAGTTACTTTAGCGATTTTTGCAGTTATTAATGCATAAAACTTTTATAGTAGCAGTATTTAAAGCTTTTTTAAAGTAGTTTTGGGCTTGCCTGGGGCTGAAATATAACTAAAATGCTTTCTCATCTCCTGTCTGAATGCTTTTTAGTTGCCTTATTTACTAAATTTTTTGTTTTCATGTTTGTGTGCCTGTACGCATGAATACAACCGAATG
Source organism: Nothocercus julius (assembly GCA_013398735.1). Classification (NCBI taxonomy): domain Eukaryota; kingdom Metazoa; phylum Chordata; class Aves; order Tinamiformes; family Tinamidae; genus Nothocercus; species Nothocercus julius. The sequence continues at coordinate 1,366,208 of VZSV01000024.1, forward strand.
GAAAGCTACCACGTGCTGTGTTAACTGCACAAGCCATAATATCCACCAGGTGTAGTAATTAGCAGTCACACGAAGGCTGCCTATTTGTCTGGTTTTGCTGCTGTTGCTGTATCCCCCTGTGTTTTCCACCATCAGATAGCTGGATTTAATTGAGGCCACATCAGATGAGGCATTACTGACACCTTTAATTGAATGAGCATCCAGGGAGGATTAACTCATAATATTGATTGGCTTTTAGCCACTTTCTCAGAAGGGTGTCTGGGTAGCTTATTAGTTGCTTTTATTTACACCTTTATGCAAAGACTGTAAATAGGAATTCATAGAGCAATATGTTTTTTTAAGTACTCTTAATAACTTTTTAAAAAGGAGTGATAATAAAAATGCAAATGTATTTAATTTTTTTATTAGTTCTGTATAAATATACATTAAATGTATGCACTTACATACACATATATGTAATGAAATATTGCAAGTGGAAAGTAGCCAAGAACACTTCATTAGAGTTCTAATTCAGTTATTAGAAAAATACAAATACGAGAAGAATATGGCTAACAGAAGCTAGGATGATTGTAGTTCTACATCTTAATGGTTTTCTCTTTTTTTTGCTGTGCAGCACATTCACAAACTCACTAAATTCTATTTCTCTTTCTAGTATTTGACATCCAGATCTAAGATCCTTAATTTTTTGTTTCAACATTTGCGAGGTTGTTAGCGATCTCGCTTTAAAAGTTATTATTCCTATCGATTTATTAAATTTGAAAACTAAAACCTAAAAACACTGTGCTGAAAATGAGAGTCTGGATTCATTCCTTCCCTTAAATATTTCTAGAAACAGCATAGCAGAGCGTCTATGATCACGTCCACTTCATATTCTTTACAACTGTATTTAATTATGTTTGTCCTTTGAAACACATTTCAGTGAAGCCTTCTGCTTTGCATTCATAAATCTTATTTTTGTACATCAGAAATATATACAGAACATATATCTAGTGTATGTGTGTATCTGTTTATTTTAATGTGCTTTTATGTTCTCATCTGGCTTGTAAAGAATTGTAGTCTGCCAATTTAATGCAACTTGAGACAATCTCTGGGAGCAGGAATTTCTTTTGCTCACTTTTTTCTTTTTCGGTTCCCTCCTATTTTGGCACTGCTTTCCTTGACACGCTATCTGTATAGATATGAAGGAAAACTCCTTTGGCAGAGACAGGCGGTTGGAAAGTTTTAGTGATCTGCAGTGATCTGCAGCAAAGTTTCAGTGTAGACACCCCCTGTTCAGCAAGGCTCTCAGTTGTATATGGGAAGTAGATCTCCCCAAAATGGTTGTTTCCACTAGCCTGCCTACTGTTACTGCATTTGCTTTAACTGCAGCTGCTACTGGAGCATGTGTATTTTAATCCAATCTTCCTTCTCTTGTCTCGTCCTGTCTTTTTTCTCTCCTCCCCATGTCTTCTCTTCCCGTGTATTTGGGTTCTTGTTGTGTGCACTCAACAGTATCTCCTCCTGCAGAGCCCGTTGATGTTCACAGACCAAGCTCAACAGGATGTTATAATGGTTCTCAAGTTCCCATCCAACTCCCCTGTCACTCATGTAGCTGCCAACACCCAGCCTGGCCTGGCCACTCCTGCTGTGATCACGGTTACTGCGAATAGGTTATTTGCTGTAAACAAGTGGCATAATCTTCCTGGTAAGTAAATTCAAGTAAGTAGCATAAGAAATCCCTACCACCAAGTAGTATTTCTGTTACCTGTTTCAGAAATCGCTGTAGAAAGAGTTAAATTTTAAGTTGCTAGTCCAGTTCATTGACACAACATGTTTTCATGTGTGGACTTCTAAATAAAGTCACCCAAACCATTGTGTGGTGAGGTATGTAATACACAAAAGGCATGTAACAACAGACCTCTGTTCAGAAAAATGCCACTTTCCAGGCCATAAAGCAATATGCAAGAGAACAAAAATAATATATCACTATTTTATTATAATAAACAGTCACACTTGTCCTCTTGAATTTGTATTCTAATCAGATGTCCAGATAATGGAAGCCTGAACAATATCATGTCTAGAGCAGAATTTAAAGTACACACAACTTGCCTGAAATCTGTTCTGCTAGCTTTTTCTTGTTGATTATGAAAACCATGACCTAATCTTAAAGCCATTCAATCTGTATTAGAAGATAAAAATACATGGGAAGTCTGCATCTTCTGCAAGTTAAACATCTCGAAGTTATTAGGTGCTCATATATTTGCCAGTACGAAAGGGAAACAGCATATTCATATGCATAGCAACCAATCAAATTAATTACCTTTAAAAAAAATGTGTTGGACTTGAGGATATAGCCATTCTGTTTTCACTTCCAATATCCTCTAATCCTTAAGGGACTCATCCTCTTTTTCTAACTATGACAGCTTCAAGCCCAAGTCCTGAAAGGTAGTTTATTTCTTGTGTTCTGCAGTAAATTCCTATCTGGTCAAAGGCTTTTCAACAAAGAGGAAAAAAAAAATGGCTTAAATAAATAGAAGATATTTGTACCAGAGAAATTCTTGCTAAAAAATTTGATACCCATGATCCTTGATTACATAAAAAAAAAAAAGCCAGGTGACTCCCACACTTTTTGCTAACTCTTACAAATTACCTCTCAACACTGTGCAAATAGAAACATCTATGTATTATTTCCCACACTCAAGAAATGTTTAAAAAGAGAGGTGGGAAGGAAGTGGTGAGGGGAGGCAAGTCTAGTTAACAAGTCCTGTGCAGAAGCTATTGACAATGCTCTTGTCATTTGTTTGGAAGGAGGATGACAATATCCTCTCATGCCTTGGATGTGTGACCTTGTGCAGACAGTCCTCAGACTGTTAAAAAAAAGAAAAAAAAAAAAAAGAAAATCAGATGCCCTTCTGCAGGGATGTCTAACAGTCATGGGAAGAGAAGAGATCTTACAGTGGTAGGAGTTAAATTTGATTTCCTCATGGGCCTACTGAGTGATGATCTCTAAGCAAGCAACCAATTGTTGTGAATAGCAACCTTCAGGGTATTTTTTTTTCTCACCTCTGAAAGGCAGGATGGTAAGCTGTACTTTTGCATTACTGTTTCTTAATTTAGAGCTTTTTAATAGTTGTTCTCCATTTACAAAGAGCTTAATAAAGCCAATAAAGAAAACCCAAGCAGACCCCAAAAAACCTCCCTCTGCACTTTTCTGAGAGCAAAATGATCATAGGTCCTGGCTGTTAAAGCAATACTGCCCTTAAGAGATCTGGATATGGATTCCTGAAACTAGCCTGCATTAATATTGTCTTCAAATGTTGTACCAAAAGGTGCTTTGCTGGAGTTGGAGGGGAGGTATCATTACTACTGTGCATCCTGCTGGGGGCTTAGCATTCTCTTTACTAATGAGGCATCGTGATAAGAAAGTTAAGTTGCCAAGTGACCAGTTGTCACTGATGCGTAATTAAAAATCCCATTCCTGCTTTCATATGCGAGTTTGGTGAATTTAATGACAGCTAATGGCACCGGTACCTGACAGAGTACCTTTTTTTTTGACATGAGGATAATGTTTTGTTACGTGTTAGTGTTTCATTACAGCAGAACTCTGACTTCTGTATTACTCCCACAACCTGCTATTTCTATTGAGCTACACCTTGGGGGGTAGGTGTGGACATCATGGGCATAAGAATTTAACCGTTATTTTTAGTTCTGCTTCCAAGAATGTCTTGCGGACTTTGGGGTTTTTTGTTTGTTTGTTTGGGTTTCTTGCTTGTTTGTTTTCAGGTAAGCTGTGGGAAAAAAAGGCTCTTTTTAACACCAAAGGAAAATTCAGGATGTAAACATTTCACTGGCATGCCAGGTGCCCAGATGAAATATGGGTCTACAGAATTATATATTAACTTTAATCCAAACTTGCAAATAAATGAATTGTGGTGATGGATGAAACATTAAACACTGCATGACTAGAAGATTTCCCTATCTCCATCAAAAACTGACATTTTTTTCAAGTCCTTTGTGCTTCACTTGTTCAAAGCAGTGCTTTAAAAAGCAAAGGGGAAAACAGTATTTGCTACAGTCAGCAGATGGTTGTCACATTTTGTTTTCAGTGCTCTTTACCACTTAATTTTGTTTTGCTGCGACAGGAGAGCTTGCCAGTAAAGCATCTGCTAGAGCTTATGGCTCAGGACCGGAGCTGCTGCTGATGGCATACATTCAGAATAGCACTAATCTAAAATAAATGTTTAATAAGCAGCCTGTGAAAGCACCTGGATTTATTTATTTATTTATTTTTTAAATCAGTTGATGCAGAAGAATCTCGGATGGTTAGAAAAATGGACGTAGCTTTGATTTATACAATTTATATGCTCTGGGTATTAAAAAACAGCAGAGTTTTAAAATCTTCTCTCCTGAATTCCAGCTCATCAAGGTGCTGTACAAGACCAGCCTTACCAGCTGCCAGTGGAAATCGATCCTCTCATAGGTCTGTCACTTCCTTCTCTCTTTGCGATTCATTAAGCTCTGTATGGTGGCCCTGAAGTGTAGATTACGGTTGTTTTTCACTTGCTGGTTGCTGGGAATGGAATTTTCCTGATAAACCATTTGCATGCAAATTGGAATGCAATGAGCTGTGGCTATGCTGGTATTTCATCAACTCCCCCTCGTTGGTTTGCCTAATTTGAACAGGCCTAGGACGCGTGTCAGTGAAAATTAATATGGATGCTGTAATAATGTGTGATTGAGAATGTGCATGAAGTACTGTCAGGATAATATTGGATCTTTTCATCACTCAGACTTGTTGATGAGCAGGAGCGAGGCACGTTATGATGAATTGGTGTGCTGGTAATGTGATGGGGCTCCTTTGCTGAGGAAATTTTCATAATAACAGTGGGGTTCTTAACTGCATCGTCTTGTGAAAAATAAAACCATGGTGCCAGGGTTTCATCATTAAAGGAGATCAATCCTTTCTTCATAGACCTGCTGTTCAGGCTGAGGGGATTAATGTGTAATTGCAGAGCAGCTTCAGAGCTGAAATATATTGCCCACTCAGTTTTAGTATTAAGATATTAGTATTCATTTTTCAAGGGTACTGCATCTTTTGATCACCATCACTAGTTACATTTGTATATGTTTTTCCTTTATTAAAAAAGGGTGGAGGCTGTCTCTCTTGTATTTAATGACTCAGTGTAACAGATTCAATTTATGACTTTTTATTATAGAGGTTTATTAGTTTATACAGAGCTGATTTTTCTATTAGCATGATAGAGGTGGGTCAGTTGTTTCATTATAGACCCATATTTTGGGGAGTGTAAATGTTGATAATAATTTAGAGATGCATAACATGGCAAGTGGAACCCTAAATGCGATTAAAAAAGAAAAAAAAGAAAAAAAAAAAACAGAACAACACAAACTGCAAACACGTCATATGGCAATCCGCAGGAAGTGACCAATTATTCAAGCATGCAAAAAATCAGAGCAAAAATGAACTTGTCCAGATAGGCTGAAATGACAGATCTGTCAGCCATCAAGAATTAAATTTCAAAACTAATATGCAATTCACAGCAGGAACTGTATAGTATCTGTCTACAGATACAGACTGTTGCTGTGTAGCCATTTTGCTAGGTAAACTCTGTGAAATTAATTCAGGAACAGTATGAGCATGTTAAACCGTTTTCTAGAGCTGACAAAATTAAGATTTTTTTTCTAAGGTTTTTGAAATCAATTCCTTCTGAATAATACAATACCTAAAACTGATTGAGAGGAGGATATATGCTGTAACTCTCCTTTTCTTCCGGAAATGCATTTTGTCCAAATAATGTTTGATCAGAAAATGTATATTCTACTTTAAAACCAAGCAGTCCTAAAAATAGAGATAAATATCACAGCAAAACATAAATCCACAAAGGCCTGTCTGGCCACATTCCCTACACATTGCAAAGAATGTTAGAAAAGAAGCATAACTTTCATTTTCATTTGTATTTTTCATAATTTTCAGAGTTATAGTTCCATTTAACAGCCATACAGCAATTAACTTAAAAATACTTTTTTTGTTGTTGTTCAGTATAAACACATTTAAAATGAAACAATAAATAAAAGTTCACAGTTCTGAAAAATGGTTTAATATTCTTTTCATACACTAGATCTCAAATCAGCTTTGTGATTACATTGGGCACAGTTAAAAAGGTTTAAATGTTTCTCCGTCACTGTTAAGTAGCATCATTGGGTACAAGCAAGTAATTATGTACTTAATATTAAAGGTTCTTAATTGTGGCTAGACACATTTACCTAGAAATGACACCTAAGAGGACCACAAAATTACACTTTTATGGTTATAGCAGGAATCTTGTTGCTGCCTTAGTCATAAGGAGGGATTCATGCTGTCGTCGTTTTCTAGTTGCACAGGAAGATATAAAACAACGCTGTCTGATATGACATAGATTCTAGACCTCTTTTTTAGGCAAAAGGTTTTGAAGGTCTCACCCACACTAATTTTGTCGCTCCAAAGGTTTCTTTGCTTTTATTTGGCATTATTTTGCTACGGTAATGCAATGTACTTCACGGTGCGTTTATAAAGCATTGCTGTTATTATTTAAGTGGTCCCAGTGGTGATCAAGGCCCCTTTATGTGTTTACTTGAAGAACATGTGACAGTGCCTTGCTGAATTATTTGTTACCCATGTGGACAAGACAGCATCCACATTGTATACCTAACTAAAGTATAAATAAATTAAGCATTTGATGTAGAGTAAATAGAATAAGTCCAAGGCTTAGGAGCTGGTTAGCCTGTGAGAAGGGAAGGAAGATAAAAGAACAAGGAGTGGAGAAGAGGACTAGGAAGACCAGGACAGGGAAAGGTGCAGGGACTGTCAGGACTTGCAAGCAGTGGGCAGAAAGGCTCAGAAGCACTTACGCTCCTAAGGCAGGGTTTCCATTGGGAGAAAGGATGTTAAAGTTCTCCCTGAGGTGTAGGATTTTCATGATATTATCTATTTGGACCCATGTATATACATTAGTAATGACAATGTAATAGGAAAATGGGCTCATTTATTCAGTACAAGCACAAAGTTATAGGGAGAAAAAAAAAGATAACTTTTTCCTCAAATCTGAAGATTCTGGAAATAAACTAGCTAATTTTTGTGCAGTGCTCGAAAGTGCTCCATAAGAGACTGATGGTAATATTTACTGTAGTCATTATTTTTAAATTACAATGCTTGTAATGAGATACAAGTTCTGTACAATTTTCTGTGCAGACACAGTTCCTCTACATTATCTTCTGGTTATGAAATCGTAATTCTGTTGTCTGCTACATATAAGCCACTGTATAGCACTGTACTTATATTTATAGATGTTGCCTTACTGTTAAATTTCTTGCTTTTGTTTATTCATTTTTATTTTTCTAGACTAGAAGAACTTTGGAGGGAAGGAAGCATTTTCCTTTTTATATATCCTTCAGTTTTGCCATTTTTCCATTATATTTGTCAATCATATTTTATTTGAAGGGATTTCTTCCATTTTAGAAGTATATACTATGTGGAATGATCATTGTTCCCAGAAGTGTAATGAGTGTTTTATAGTAAAAGCAGAAAGAAAATGTGCCTGCCGTGGAAAACAAGTAACGGCAGTAAGGAATAGTTCTGTTGTGAACATATGGGTTGTGAACTGTGGTTTTAATCTGTGCATATGGATGCTAAATATCTTCATTTATATGTCTTCCTCTTCAGCCAGCAATACAGGTATGCACAGAAGGCAAATCACTGACCTTTTAGACCAAAGCATTCAGGTGCATTCTCAGTGTTTTGTCATCACCTCTGACAATCGTTACATCTTGGTCTGTGGCTTCTGGGACAAGAGTTTCCGAGTTTATTCTACTGATTCAGGTAAACGCATGTTTAAAATAGACTAATAAATAGAAATAAAATAGAATAAAAAATAAAATAGAATACCCTAAAAAATTCTCTGTTTATCATAAGCCTCCATTTTCAAATAAGGAAAAAGCGTGGGATGGGCAGTAGAAAGTAGAGTATGCATTTATTCCGTATTAATAACATTTGCCAAATACTTTCCTCTCTGTTGGTGTAGTATGCCATCAGTTCTGTGGAAAAAATGTAAGAGAAGGAGCTCTTGTGTAGATACAACATCACCTCTAGAAACCATATGATTTTGAGAGGCCTGCTCATTCTTATACTGCAGTTTCACAAGTAAATTTGTCTAATATTAAAGTTTTTGTGAAGCTTTGTGTACTAGGAGAATTTAATTGTTCTTCAAGCACTTACTAGAATTTAACCCTGGTGACTTTGAGCACTGGAGAAAAAAAAAAAATCTATTTAAAGAAATACAGGCAAGCGTAATAGAAAGTAGAAAAGCTGATACCTTCAGTTAAAAAAAGCGAGGTCTTGAAATCAGGTAAAAGAATACTTACGAAGGCTTTTAAAAACTATAATATCAAAATTGTTTTGACACTACTGAATACTGAATTTGGAACTACATACAGCATAAACTGATGAATATAATGGACAGTGGTTAAATTACTCTGTCAGCTTGCATGTATTCAAACAATTGAAGTCATGCATGTGTCACGCTAAATAGAAAAGAATCTTTCAACATAAGTGCTGTGAGGATGTAAAAACCATGGAGCCTCAGACAAAAATAGGTATGATTTTTCCCTTTCGTTATCTTATAATGGGAATAGTGACCTCAGTGCAAAGTATTTCTTTGGGATTAATGACCCAGTGTGGTTAGTGTGTGTGTGTGCGTGCACGCCATCAAGTTTTCTAGTAGGTTATTAATCCCTAGGGAATATGCTACATGTTTGTCATCATTTCTTAAATATATTAGTTAATAGTGTTTTTCAAACTTGGCAAACCAAAATATGTTATAAAACAGAATAGTCTTTAATGAAAATCTGTTAAGACTAGACCACATGGCATATTTTGGCAGTACAATATATTTGTCATTTTTTGCAATTTTAGAACCTCTACTACAAATGGAAAGTTTCACTTTTTGTTGGCTGACTACAATTAATTTTACAGACATCTTGTTAGACTCTTCTTAGCTTAATTTTCTCGCTGATGCACATAAAGTCACATGAAAGCTGTCAACTGAAAGGAGATCTTTAAAGAGTTGCCTAGCAGTGATAAAAAATCATTGTATATTCCAGATTTATGTAAATAGTTAACTTTTTAATAATAGAAGAAGCATTTTATTTACATCTATGGTAGGAAGCTGTTGTTATGTTGTTAGCTTTGTCTTGAGTCAGTCTGAACTTCAGAGATTTCATTAAGTTACTTCCTCTACGTGTCAGTTAGAGACCACCAGGCATCTTCATTCTAGTATACCTAATTGCAATCTAAAACAAAATATATTTGTGAAAAAAGTTGCTATGAGTCTTTGTGTGTCTCTTGTTTGGAAATGTTAAGTATAGCAACTCAACTATAGTTTAATTCAAGTAAATTGCCTTTTATTTTGTTTGGAATTAAACTGAGAATATAGCAGTGAAATACTCGGAAATGGGGAAAACAGCAAGGGAAAAAATGATGTGATCAGTAATGTATAATGGCAAGTTATCACAAGTGTTGAATTCAATTATATTTTAGCACTCACACACACAAAAAAAGGAACCTTTTTCTTATTAGATTTTTTTTTTTTTTTTAAACAGGAAATACTTTAAACATAAATCATACGTTCTCAACACAACTAGTACAGCAGAAGCACAATAAAACCTTCCTCCAGCACTGGGAATGCTTTTCAGACAGCTTTTGAGATTCAGTAGTGCAGAGACTTGAGTCTGATTTTTCTCTTAATTATTTGTCGCACAGCTGTCAAAATATTAACTAGAAAATTTGTTCTGTCAGAAAGGGATATCTGAGTGCATATGGTAATGGTTGATATTGCTGCAAAGAGAGGACCACTCGTATTAACGGAAACAAATGAAAGAAGTTGAGGAACTCTTATGAGTTTAGGAAGAATGTATATATATTTGCAAATATAAAAGGGCAAAATTTTATTTCTTGTTTTGATCATTTTGATAAAATTGCAGGAGACTTAGCTCTGTGACAATGAAGTAGAATTAAAAGGCAGTGCAACTACGTTAACAACTGTCAAACAAATAGCCTTGGAAAATGTTTGCTTTCTAGAATAGAATCTATAGGCATAGATTGTAATTGAAAGAAAAAAACCTGATATGTATAGCATAAACTTGTGTTCTAACAGTGTAACTCACCTCAGGTAGCTGAATACCTATGGGCACATAACTGAAAGACGGATCACATGGTTAAATTCTTTTCAGATCAACAACTTTAAAAAAGTCGCACAAAAAAAGCATATACTTGATTGGCACATTTTTAAACACCTAGCCAAAGTTGATTTTTTTCTGGATGTTCCTTTCGTTTTAGCGTTTATGGGTCTGTCAGGAGTCCAGGTGTTTGTGCTGTATGCAGTAGATCAGAATTTCTTCTGCCTGGTCTGCCTCTGAGCTTTTTGGGCATTACAGAAATTCTTAAAAAAAGAAGGATGCTGGTTGAAATCTTGTTGTTTAAGGAGATGTTCAGACATCTGGATATGTTTGATTTTCTAGGCTTCTCTCATATGATCAGACATCTCATACTATCTGTGTCCTAATTATTCGGGTGCATCTTCTGACTCCATTTTTTATATCATTGTCAGACTTGTATTTTACTATTTCTTTCCTCCTTAAAATGCCATAAAAGCAAATCCCATCTTGTTTCCCTGACTGTAAAGTGGATGTAACTATATAGAATAAAAGCAAGTCTCCTGGCATTGTTGGACGTTGAGTTAACATACAATCTTTACTTCCGTATGGATTATTGAATTTTCAAAAAAGTTTCCACAAAATCGAGAAAAAAAAAAGTACTCTTCTGTAGTTCCTTAGCTATTCACTAGCTCCACTTTGAACTTTCTTTTATAAAGAAAATATATGTAAAATACCTTATAATGTATTTAATGTGCCTTAATAAAAGCAGTACTGTAAAAGCATAATCGATTTTATGTGTTTTAGGTAAACTGATGCAAGTAGTATTTGGACATTGGGATGTTGTAACCTGCCTTGCTCGCTCTGAATCCTATATTGGAGGAAATTGTTACATTCTCTCAGGATCGCGTGATGCAACATTGCTGCTCTGGTACTGGAATGGCAAAACCAATAGCCTCGGTGACAATACGAGTGGTAAGCAAAACCTGTTTTATAAGGAAGTTGTCTAAATTGGCTTGCATCTTGCATGACAAAATTTTAAGATTACATTAATATAAAAGTACAACATTTCTGTAGTTATTTTCAGTTTTAGTTTGAATAATTGAATAAATACAGTGCTTGTTCTGCAACACAAATAGAACTCATTCATAATGTTATAAGATAGTGAACATTAGGAATACATCTGTTTCTTGTCAATCTCACTCAGCTGAAAGGAGACTGGATTAGGGAGTGGGAGAATTACCACGCATCACTTAAAGCAGACTGTATCCTATGGCGCTATAATGTGTATAGCTCCTGACACTTCACTCCTGGCGCTATCCTACCTATCAATAAAGTTACCCTGGTACTGCATTTTAATGTCGACTAAGGTCACTGTAATGAGATGTGTAATGACTTGAGCAGGACATTTAGGTGAAAGAAGGACAGACACATGGGCTGGATTAAAGAAGCAGGCTACAACTTTATTAATTTAACACTTTGGTAGGGTGCTACGTGCCTAATCCTTGCTCCTTCATACTAGGCATTTTAATTGGTTCCAGTGCAAGCGACAGGGCTCAAACCATATAACAGACTAATAACTCTGAATGGCCCTGCTTCAGCCTAATTCAATGTTAACCCCTCCACACCCAAATTCACACCACAGTCCTCATCTCTTTTATCTTACATATCTTTCCAGTGAATCCCAAATCTTTTTACTTATCACTTCCTGAGAAGAACAGTGAGGCTCTATGTCTGTTGAACCCAACTAAGTCTGTATTATAGAACAGGAAAAGCAGAAAGTGCTCTTGATATCATTCCAGTTTCACATGATTCCCAGAACAAAGAAGGCAGACACGCAGCTTTGCCGAAAGCCTAGATGAGACAGTTCAGAAGAGTAAGAGACTTTTGAGAAAGCTAATGAAAGCATAAACAGGTGAATGGAGGGGTGCGTTGTAGCCAAATAGTGTTCCCCTTGTCCTGTATCAGCCAAAATGCCCTGAAGAGGAGTGAGGAGCAGTATATTCTGTTAATGAAAGTTGCTTCTATAGGACTCTTAAAGAAGCATAACTGCGTGAATAATAGCATGAATATCTGTATTGAACTGAAAAATTCATTTATGGTGGCCGTGTATTTCAAAATTGTTCAGTGTTACTGTTCAATGATAACTCACAGGGCTGCAGAGACTTCAGGCAGGTGATGATAGTAAACTGTCAGCATTTGAACTGGCTGATTGAAAGGAAGGGATGGCTAGCAGAATTTTATGAGCATCTTTAAAAAAGGATTGCTTTGGTTGAAGGTCAAAATCTTTGTGGATACTTTATATGTATTTTGTAGCCTATTAGTTTAAAGAAAATGCAAACTCCGTACTATTTCTACAGAGCTTGTAAATGCAGAAACTCCAAAAAGCCTGCAAGAGAAGCAAGACAGACCACTCAGGCACAGCCTGTAAATTCTGAAGAGCAAAGCATTCCTTTTGAGGCAAAAAGCCCTCCATACCTTATTGCTGTGAAGCAGCCAGCATTTCTAGGTGCCTCCTTACGTTTGTTTCACAGCCTGCAAATGCAGCCAATCTTTGCAGCTCTGTAGGCCTGTCCTGAGAAGTGCTTCCTGATGAATATTTGCCAGCCTTGCCTGCATGGTGTGCAAGACCTTGAGGCTATGGGCTGCTTTATGACCACCGATTGCATGCTGAGATTTTGTAGCCTTATTGACTAGAGTAAATCTATGGGTTTTTGTTATAAACCATTGTCCTTCTTCACAAAAGCAAATTTCTAACATACCAATATTTTGCATTTTTCAAAGTTAATACCAACTTATTTTAAGTACTGTTTTCCTTGTTTGCAGTATTAATAGAACTTCCATTAGTGCTTATAGGAAAGTGCTATGGCTCCTTTTTCTTTTACTGTTTGCCGTTATTTAGATCTTTGCCTGTGTGTGTGCATGTGTGTGTGATCTAGCCATCCTTGGAGGACTTCGTGTTGAATTGGAATCTCGTGGTACTATACATAGACTATACATGTCTGTAGTAAAGAGACAGTTTCTGCTTCAAAGAAATGGTAGTCTGGGGTTTTATTTTTTCCCAGAAATAGCTTAATAGCCTTCTGTAGGCATCTCTGTTCGATCACTATCTTTTTTTTTTTTTTTTTTAAGACAAATAAAAGTTCTGATTAGTTCTGATTTTGTCAGAAATGGAAGGCACCAGCAAGTTTGTTGGATCTTTGAGCCCTGTTACTGCAATGTGCTTTGGGTTTTTGAGCCCTCTTGCTGCAACTCTAACTTCCATTGATTTGTGGGATGTTAGGTATTTAATTTGTATAATTTTATCCCTTTGTAATTAAAGGTTATGGTTTGTAAGTACAAATATAGTACAAGTTTATATGTGCTTTTAATAAACAGTATTAATTGGAATTTTAGTTACTCAGGGATCTTTCCTAGTTCATTATTTTTTCTTTAATTAATTACCTCTAATTTCCACCTCAAATATGATTGCATAGCAACAGACATGCTATGGCACTGTGTAAAAATCATAATGCTAGAGAAGTTTCAACTGAAATAATCTAAAACAAGAGTATTTCTTTGGTTCTTTCATAGTACCTGATGCCTCTGATAAGACACCAGTCAGCAGAGCTCTGTGACCAAGCTACCCTAAACACTCTCCCACTGGGCACCCACTATCCCAAGAGTTCCATTTTATTTAAGTTCCATAATCTGGTTTCATTGCTTTAGGAAGCACTGAGCTCTTGATCTCTGGCTGCATGTATTTGTGTTTTATAATGGTACTTAACTCAAGCTGACAAGACAGGTGGGCAATGCCATACTTGATAAATAAGTGTTTTGTTTGATATTTTTTGTCAAGGACAATTCTCTGGCCAACTGGAGGAAAAATTCTTTACATTTTTGGTTTAACAGTAGTAGTATGTTACTGCAGTAGTCATTATTTATACTTTTACATTTTTAACTTTTAAGCTGATTCCTTAGAGAGGTGTCTCTTGCAGTCTCCTTGTTTACTTTTCAATAACTCTTGAATACCTTGCTCAATTTAAACCAAATTTGATTATTTTAAATCTCAAAGATACAAAATTCCTACATGAGACACATCTGCTGGAAACTGTCTTTATTCTTTACAAAACAGCTGATTAAATTTATGTTAAGTCCTTTTCCTTCTTCTCAAATTAAAACCTGAAATTCAGAAAATATTTCACTGTGCTCTTTGATCAAATGTAGGTTTTTTTTCTTCCTAAATTAATTGTTTTTGAAAGTATATAACATAGCAGCACTTTACTTTGGAGAACAGGCATTTTGCAATGCTGAAATGTTTTTGTGGACAATTTCTGACTAAGACTAGAAATAATTAAGAACAGAGCAAAGAGTCTGAAATAGCTTCATGTTGTAGAAGGGCCCAGAGCCATGTTGAGTTCGTATTAGTTAGTATAATTAACTGTGGAGGTGTATGGAATAAAAAGTCACTTAGGATAGTGTTGAGGGCTTTTCTTTTCCTCTCCTTGGCAAGTGGCTTGTGGAGGTGGTGGAGGTGCTGCCTCTTGAAGCCCATGTGTGACCTGCCTCATCAGGTTGGCTTCTGCGTATTTTAAGACTCCAGTCTAATAGTGGAGTATCTCTTGGGTCCATGTACAATCCTTCAAGCCTTGCAGTGGTCACGGGTGCGGTGGTGCCGTGTGTCAGGATTGTTTGGAGAACTGTTCTTGCAGAAACCTGCTGTCTTTTGCCCTTGCCCAGCGCGAGGAGGCAGGAGAGGCAAAGTGGGGAGAGGGACATGGATGGGGGCTGGAAGGAAGGGATGAGTGGCTGTATTTGCATGCGAATGGCAGGCATGCCTTTCAGCCCCTGCTCTCACTTTGAACCTGAAGTGGCAGCTCTTTAATCTGTGGACAGTTCCTAGGCTGAGGGATTGTATTTTACTTTGCAATGATAGAAATAGATAAAGCAGGGCTGGAGGGGAATATCAGCAGATCACCTAATCTAGTCTCTTTTTTTCTCCAGAAAGACTTAACCACTCCAAAAGCATTTTGGACTGATGTTTGTCCAGCCTGTCCTTTAAAAACTTCAGCAAATCTGCTACTGAAACTCATAAGCCTTATTGTCAGAATTCTCTTTTTAGCATTTAACTTGCTTTTTTTGCTGCAGTTTAATGCTATTGCTCCTTACATACAGAGAAAATACTTCTTGCAAGAACCTCCACCTATTCAGACTATCATGACTGCAAATTTTTTTTTTCTTTTTTTTTCCCCAGACTTAATAATAGAACTATTTCAGGCTTTTGCTGTAAATCTTGTTTTTTTTCTGAACTTCTGACTTTATTGTTGCCCTCCTGTCTGTCTTCCTCAAAGTGGACCCAGCATCACAGTTGAGGCCCTTCTAGTAAAAGGCAGAAAAGAACTTGGTCTTTGGAGCTGTTCTTCTGTTCGCATGTGGGATACCTGATTGTTTTCAAAGAGCAGGACAGTGTTAGCTCTTTAAGTATATAAACCACTATACATATATATATATGTGTGTGTGTGTGTGTGTGTATATATATACATACATGCAACATATGTATTTCAGTCTTTTCGGAAGAATTGCTATCTAGTCAGTTGTTTCTCATCCTCTGTTTTATTTAACTAAAGGACTTTGTCTTTAAGTTTACTGGACTGCATCCTTTTAGATTGTTTCTCTGATGTGTCAGGCTCCTTTTGAATTGTCATCCTGCGCTCCAATAGCAGCTCATAGCCACAAATGTAATTTGCAGTCTTGCTGTATCAAATTGATCATTAAAAAAAAAAAGCACATGTCCCAGGAAGGGCTGTTCATACATGTATCCATTTTGACAGTGAATAGCTGAAAACAGCTCAGTGAATATAGCTTTCCAGCTGTTTTTTCATCTGAGCTATAGTAGCATCTTCTAAACATGTGTTTCCATGTTTTCTTCATGTGTGTGCCCATGTGAAACAGTGCCAGAGTTCTTACTAAAGTCAAAATACACATCTCCCTGAACACGAGCCCTGTTACTCAGCCTTTGCAGGGAATTAGATTGCCTTGACAAGATTTATCCTTGTCAAATTCAAATCAGCTGTTACTCATCTTGTTTTCTTCTAGCAAGTTGTATACACATAAAAAAGTTGTTCTGTCAGTATGTTTCTGCTTGTTGGAATTAAGCTGATTGCTCTCTCTTTTTTTTTAGTTCTTCCTTCTACTGCTTGAAGATAAGCAGTGCAGTCCTTCTCCTAGTCTTGCAGAGCCTCTCCTAGGCTCTGTAAAATAACAGCTACAACTCAAGGGTTATTTAGTTTCACTTTTGAAGTGCCATCAGATCAGTGTTATCAGGTGAGCTGAGTTTGACATGAGTAACTCATTTAGGTGTTTTCTAATTTCTTGTCTCTCTAGTTGTGTCCAGGACGACACTCATCCATTGCTGCTTATACTTAGGTTTGTTGTCTGACTTCAGTTGGCCTTTTTATTGAAGACTGTTATAGAAATACTTTGAAATGTTTGGCATCATGAGTTGATACTGCTTGCTGCTCGCTTGACGGACCAACTCCTCCTCATCTGCTTGCGTACGAGTGTGTGTGTTGCAGAAAGGCTTGATGTCGTTGCTAGTTCATCTCACCTATGCTCAGCTATCTGGTTTTTCTCCCTGCATGCTCAGGCCCTGTCTCTTATCATGGCCCAGAAAAAAATCACCTGTTTTGAGCTTTCTGTCTGATTTTTGACTCCTGTGTTTACAGTTGCTGGAGAGATTTCAGTCAGGCCAGCTGGTTTCCTACCCTTCGGTAGCATTAGGGCCATTGGTGCCTCTGTCCTTATTACTTTTCTTTGTTTTTATAAGGGCTTGTTTGCTATGAGATTTTACAGGAGAATGTCCTGTATCTATTGAAACCTGTCTTCCCAAAATACTTAACAAACGAACAAACAAACAAAGCACTCTGTCATTTTTATTCCTTCCCTTCTGTCTCATATCTTCTCCACTTAATGTAAATTCCCTTTTGCCATCATGTTCTGTTTTGCTGTGTTGATCATAATCATAGCTTAGGAGCTCATCTCTAGCTGCTTATACATTAAAAACTGCCACCAAGGACTTGCTAGGCAGACTTTCCTGTTGGATTCCTTTACCAAAACCTGTATTTGTAGATGCACTTTCCCGTTTTGTCCAATCCTTCCTCTTTAGGATTTCTCCCCTCTGCAACCATGTAGGGACTAATTTGCTTAATGAATTTCAGTCTGTGGCTACAAAGTGGTGTTTTTGTTTGTTTGTTTTTTTCATTTTTTTTTTTGTCTTGCAGGATAGGCATATAGTGATGAATTTAATAATTTTAGTATTGCTTGTGCTTATAAGATGACAGGCATTTCCATATGTTGACGACGAGAGTAACAAGTATTGTTATGTTTTTTTTGCCCTATATTCAACAAATTTGAAGAGACTGTTGTGTTGCTTTCAGAAGTCCTACAGATTGTGGCTCATGATTGTTTTTCAGTTTTCATGTTTTGAAAAATCAAAATATCTAACTTAGAAATATGATTTCCTCAATTAAATTAAGGCTTAGCCAATAAAAGTATCCAGTACTAATGAAATATATAGAGTGTATGCATTACCTTATTACTACCACTAATGCTAATATGGTCTCTTCTGATTTATTGCATTGATCTTCGACACATATGTGAATAAAACAAATTATATTATCTTTTTTATGTTAACGCATAAACCGAGAAAGTTACTATGGGGATGTATCATACTCACATCATGGGGATAGTGGTCCCTTCATTGCATAGCTCTATGTTTGTTGAGGGTGCTGTATTCAGGCTGAAGCGTGTAGAGAAATTAAAGGCAATTTTTACCAGTGTAGTGTATATAAGGATACATCTTTGTAAACAAATAATGTAATACCCCAAATGAATGACCTGATGTAACTGAGAATTTTTTTTTTTTGCTATTGCTAACATGTACAGTACCATCTTCAGATTTAAATTCATAAAATATGTTTTTTTTTTTAAATTATAAATTATAAAATCTCTGAAAGGATCCTATGTTTAGTCTGCAGAGTTTCCTGTCTTGTACTTAACTATCTGAAGGTCTGTTTTTCAATTAATGTGATTATAAAAGTAAAGCTATGGTCCTGAGACTGCAGAATTCCTTAATTTAAATTAGAACAAAACAAACAAAATATATTTAATCAGCTGGTACATCCATTTCTCAGTTTGGAAATTTAAACTGTTTATAAATGATTGCCTGATGATTATTTTTTAAGTGGATAATGCAGGTGATTTAAACTCTGAAAATACAACCCAATGAGCATCTCTGCATTGGTTGATGAAAAAGAAATGTCTTGGGTTATAATTTTTTTGTACTCAGGCACACAAATCCTATATACCCGATTTTGATGAAGATTTACAGATATGACTGCCTTTGTACGCAGTGAATAATTGCACTGATTTCAGGCAGGTAATATATCTGACATTAAATCAGTCACAAAACCCACCTCCTTACCTGCTTCCCCCATCCTTATCCTCATCTTGAATTACCTACATATCGATCCCCAACTTTCTGCATAATCTGCACCCTTGTTTTCAGTGTCAAAACCCATGTTAATACAGCAGATAAGATTCCACGTTTGCAAAGAGTGTTTAGTATAAATAGTTATTTAGTTTTAACTGTTATTTTTTTAAGTGTTTTACAAAGTGGTGTACACAGAAGCTTTTCTTCTTAAAAGTTGGGAAGTAGTTATAAAAAAATTATATCTGTCAGTATTTGCCTTTGCATTTGTCATACCCGTACTATGGTATCAGGATGACCATAAATCAGAAATCACATTAGTTATTAATGGAAATTCTGCTATTAATGTTGTTAATTTCTATGAAATTATGGTTTCCCATAATAACTACAATTTTTCAGAGGCTCCAAATATTAAAATGTTTGAAATCCCTGCAGATAAATAGTCTATAAATGCCATTCCCCGTAGTCTGGCTGTTAGGAGAATTGCTCCATGGTAGTGCTGTGCTGAGAGTTCAAAACTGCTCTGCGTATGCCCATTTTCTGTGCTCAACAGCACATTTATTTTTTGCCCCGTACGTTATGTTATCATGCGTGTCCTTTTTGCAGAAAAGCCAGTAAATAATTCAGTATTAACACTGTTTAACTGCAGACATAACAGATATTCTTTGTTTCTTAAAAATGGCTGGAGGGAGTAACAGGGCAGGGTGAGGGAAGCAGGAATCCTGTAGCACCATCTGCTGGCAATTGAGCTGAAAGTTGGTGTGGAGACTATTCCAAAACTCTGCTTGGTAAAATATTTAAAATATATGTATTCTGACATATTTGGTGCAAAAAACATTTGGGTTTCATTTGTAGCATAATTTTTCTCCTTTTTATTAACATTGTAATGAGAAAATACAAAGTGAATTTAAGACTGATATACGAACTGAAAAGGAAATATGTCAGAAGTGTTTTGTTATGTGTGATTGTAAAAAGAGATGGAATACTTCTTTTTTCTCTAGAAGTTTACGAAGTTCAATATTACATTTTTCTGTTCCTGTAAATCAAATTCATACAAACTTTGTTTCATAGCGAAGACCCAGAAGGCATGCAAAAGTGGCTGTAACGTGTTTTGAAAAGGGTACCAAGCACTAAATATTCCTCTCCTGAACATGGGTTGCGTTACTCTGTGCTGACCACTAAAGCCCCCGAAGGCTTTGTGGGCGCAGGCCCCGATGCCCTGCGCCTTAGCCTGGCGTTTCCAGCGTGGTGCCGGTGCCCCAGGAGGCCCGTGCGAATCTGGAGCCAGGGAGACTGTAAAAGGCCCCACTCCCTCCTTCTTCTAAACTGTAACACATTGATACCTCAAAGAGATGGAGGCCTCATTCCTGCAGGTACTCTGTAAATCACATACAAGTGATGGTCCGAGCTTCCAAATATTTGAACTGAAAAAAAGATGAGATCTAACAGGTGTATGAATTTTGGTATATCTGGAAATCTCCGGGGATGGTGTATAAGCAAGGTAATTCCATATTTATATAGTGCCAAGAAAGTCACATTATGGGTAGATAGGAGGACAGAGTCTTCCTCCGAAAGAACATTCAATTGCAGTGGCTGATAGTTCAGAAAATATTTTAATAGGCATGGTAATTTGCTGTTGACGATCTTATAATTCTTGTGTAAGACAAATATATATTTTGTAAGGTAAAAGTATGTCTTTCAGGGTTATTAACAGCATCTACAGTATCCTTATTTTCAGCTGGCTGAGGGAAAATGTATTTCAGGAATTGTGAATGAGAGGAAGTAATTACAATTTATTGTAGTAGCAAGTTTTGTGGCACTCTCCAGATACAGGTGAAGGCAGCATATATTTGGAGACTGGAAACCTATAGAAAGACTTTTGATGCTGGTTTGTTGGCAGTTTCTAGCTTCAGGTGTCACTAAAACTATATGCATAAAGTTCTCCAGAAGGGTAAGAGTATTTAGTGCTTCATGATATAATGCAGACCTTCAAGTTCCAGGAAAAACAATGCTATATTTACAACTTGTAGCTAATAGTTGATGTGGTAGAAGGAATTATATTCATATGGTAAATGAATACAACCTTAATGTGCACCATATGCATAGTGGTGGAATGATGACCTTAATATATCACGTTTATTTACCTTGTTTGGTTGCTGGGAAAAAAATGGCTCTACCATTCAATTTTAAGGCTATAATGCGTAGGGCAGAACAGAGTAATTCAGAAGAGGCAGTAATTTGAAACATAGAACTGAGAACTGGTAATCTGAGGATCTTCATGAGCAACTTTAATATTGTAAGAATTGTTTGGTTGGGACGATAGTTCTGACCCAGGAAGGAAATTAACTTGGAAGAGTTTCTGGAATTAATTTCTATTAATAGTAGCATTGCGGAGGTTAACACTACTCCCCTGAGTGCAGGAATATGGTATGTAATCAGAAGTATTCCTAGTATACTCCTAGCTACGTTAATGAAAAAGGAAGAAAATATCTATCTAATAAAATCCACAAGTGTTACATTGATTTGAAATTAATTTTACAAAAGCAAACATATAGCAAAAGCACAGACTATATGCTATTGTGGGACAGTATTATTTTGAAGTGATGCATGTTTGCTATTTTTAACTGATATGAATTGTTTTAATAATCAGAAACTGCTAAACTGTTACATATAGCCTCTCATCAGATTCCTCTTTGCCTTGGGTATAAGATAGTCTATCAGTTCCAAATTAAAGTCAGGTTCAACAAATTGTTACAGAGATGTATTATATCTTACTGCAGTTCTGCAGTAGGTGCTGTTTCTGACTGAAATAATTGCTTTATTATTTTTTTTTTCTGTTGGGCTTTTAATTTCTTCAGCTCATTATAACTTCAGATTGCAAGGGATAAATATGAAGAAAAAAAAATATTTTTAAAAACATAAGTAAACAAAACCCCCTCCATAAACTCTTTTTACAAGATTCTCACACAAAAATGACCATCTTTTAAAACTTCAAAGCTGGTTGCAGCTTAGGGAGTCGGAATGGTGCAAATATTAAAATATTAGCATACATTGACCCTGAATATTCACCTGCAGATACTTTCAAGGGGCTTCAAAAAGATCGGTATTGGCAAGGGGGGCCTCTGAATGACTTCCAGGACTCTCAGCAGATGAATCCCAAGCCAGGGCAAACTGGTCCCAGAGACCCTCCCTTCACACATGGTGTGGGAATTCAGAGCCTGGGGATTACGAACTGTTTGAAATCTGAATGGTGATATTCCCTTCACGAAGGGCTGCTAAATCTCTTGCTTTGCTTTATTGTGTTTGTTTGGGAAACAGTCAACCTGTCTTCTTGAGAAAATATGTGCAAAAAATAGCCTGTTCTTGTGTTAGTACTGAATAAATGTGAATCATTTGTCGTGTAGCATGACTGTGGAGGGGAGTACAGCAAAGCTTTCCTGCCTCAAAGTCACTACAGTGAGTTCTACAAGATAAATTTAGTATTTTTCACTTTGCTAAAAATTATGCACTGTAACACTTTCAGTAGTTATATTTTTAGATTTGGGGATAGAATGTTTTACTCAGAGGTATTCTTCCCTTTGCAGAAAATGTATAGCAATGTCAAGGATGTGGGTTTTTTTTTTTTTTTTTTTTTTTTTTTTCCATAAATCTTGCACCTAAGCACGAGGTTGCACTTTTTGTTTTTAAAAGTTTGAACAGATGGGAAGTAGTTGGAAAAAGATTGAAGGAATTAGAGGAAATGCTGATGTGATGTCACATGACAACCAGGACAACAATAAAGTTCCCATAGAATATGAAATATTCATTTAAGTGTATAAAAATGCTTGCTACAAAGGAAAGATTATTCAAACTGAAGTTTTAGGAATCCTTCAGTAGTGCTGTATAGTTTCACTTTAGTAAGATTTTGCCATCATCAAAGAGCAACCCTTTCTGTGGCAGTGAAATGGGTTTAACTAATACTGCTATTTATGAAATGTCTACTCTGTGATATATATAAATAATGTTAATATAGAGAGTTTGTGTAGTATTCTACAGTAATGACTTTGAAGTAACTAAACTGTGAAACAGGACAGCCTACCTACTAAATTAGGTAGTTTTGCTGAAAGAATACCTGTGTTCCTATGTCATATATTCTCTAAGTACATTTCTAGTTCTTAAATCTATTTAAAATCTAATACTATTTTCCTCAACTTTGAAAACTGGGAAATTTGCAAAATGACTTTAGAAGACTTTTCTTATACCCACCACATTGTTTGGTTTATGTATCCTTTGAGAAAATGCTCGATCATTTATTTGAGCAGAAAGTAGGTAAAAAGATAGTTAACTGATGCTTCATTTAATTAGAATTTTATATTGACATAAAATCACATAATTTGTCATTTAAAAGTGTCCTACAGCCATGACAATCATGGAATAATATTTTTTAAATTATTGTTTAGCTGTCTGTGACTTATCATAATTAACTGTCTTCTCAGCATAAAATATTAAAACATAAAAGAATTGACTATTCTCTTTATGTGTTGCATAATATTATCTCATGCAGAAATAGCAGGAAGAGTGTCTTATATTTCACTGTGAAATAAGTTTTCACTGTGAAAACTCTATTTTGATTGCTTATTAGAGGGACACTTTCTTCAAGAGTCCCTGTATTTGGTTTAGCTCTTAGAGCTTAGCAGTGGGGGTAGTACTAGTCATAATTAATACAGAAAATGGTCTTTTTGGGAATTTACTGATGGATTTTGTGTATGTGTGGTGGATTCTGTTTTATTTACCAAAACAAAAAAATCAGAGATAGACTGAGCAATACTGACCAATTTCATGTTATCCGGTAAGGCGTATTGTCTTCAGGATGTTATTAAACTAGAAGACAAGAACTAGAAGAAAGTTTTGACTTTCATATAATCTCACTGTGCCTTTTTAAATGTAGTTTCAAAACACCTAATATTTTTTCGCTGAAATATCGCCGGAAGCTGACATGATTTTGTGTGCTCTTCTTTTATCTTCTAAAGCTTGAGTTTTATGATTTTAAATGTACTTTAGTTACTTAAGGAGGAGTGATAGTTTATTCTGTTTTCTATGGGAAAAGAGCTTTGCAGGATTATTTATTGTGTTGTAAGAGAACTCTTTTGAAATATTTTGAATGGTTATGGTAAAGGTGGGAAAATTACTGGGAAATAACTTTACATATCCTTCCTATGACTTGCATAAATCATGGGCTACATTTGTTGCCATGTGAATGTGGCATTAAGGTTCTTCTTAGATCTTTCAGCTTCAAGTAGCAATGCAGCAATGGTCTAGATTAAGGATATTATTGTATACTGCACATATATATGTGCTGAGAAAAGCACATCTGTAAAACTGTTGTGTCCAGGTTATTAGAGCTAGGATTTGAACTATCTTTAATCTCATTTGACTTGTTCATCTTCCTTAAGGATCTCCATAAAGATGCACTGAGTATTCTTTTCAGTCCTTAGTTAGGGTTTGCATCAGTGGTCGTAAACCTACTTAACGGACAAAGACTCACTTCCTTTGAAGTCATTTCCCCAGCTTTTCTAAAGATCTGCAAGCCCCTTCCTCTAAAACAATTCAGAAAAGTTTGAAGTGGTGCCCCTTAAACCAGCAACAAACTAAAATTTTCTCTTTGCATTATTGAAAACCATGACAATCTTCTGAAGCAATAACAGTTTAAAAGCTTTTAAAGAAATCTGTTCTGCCCTATGACCAGCTTTTAAGTTGACCTCATTATTTGGCAAATCAGAGGCTTGGGAACCCCTAAATACTTGATGTTCTTATCAAAGGAGTGAGCCTGACTTTTCACAGGACTTATGTTTTACAGTATTTATTCAATGCTAATTTCCTAATTCCTAATTTCTTTAAAGATACTATTCAAATTTCTTTTATTCCTATTTTTGCTTTGAAATACTTCTTTATAATAAAAACAGTTTAGTAAACAGATCAATTTAAGAAATGTAGACCTTGTGACCTCTAGAATTATTCTGTTATATTTGAAATCTCATTTCAATTAAAAAATAAAATACTATTTGCAAAAGTCCAGTTTCTGTGCTCTATGATCAGTACATAAGCTCATTTTTTTTCTTTTTTCTTTTTTTTTTAACAAGTAACACGTGTGTGTGTATCATTACAGCCTAAAGTAGGGAAAGCCTATAGGAATTTAGTTGCTGTAAAGCAGTAAGTATAATACAAGAATTTTGTTTATCTGCACCTCCTAACAATGCTTACAGGTACTGCAAGCTCAAATATCCTACATTATTTACCTTCAATGTAATGTCTGTTTATAATGTCTATTTAAAAACTTGATTTCTCAAGTTTTAAAAGTATAATTTTTCATTAACGTGTACACAATACAATTAGATAAATTCCTTGCTGATCTGTGCAGCAGAGATCTGTGTGCTAAATGCAATTTTTGGAAGCAAAACAAAATAATAAAACTGGAATCCTAGAATCTTGCTCATGTAGGCCTCAATTAAAAGAAAACAAACTAATTTAACAGCATAAAGCTACCTCTTGTTTTGTGATTTGGGGACCGAGTGGAGAAAGAATTAGGTAAAAAATAAATGATTACAGTTAAGAAGACTGTTACGATTACTGTTAGATTTTTCCCTAAAACTGTGCAAATTTGTGGATTATCTACTCAATGTTTTTATGTATATTCAAAGGAAAGTTTAATAGATCAAAGTGCCTCAAACGTGAGCATTTAGTGGAATCGGTCACCTGAGAAGTACCTAATGGTCATACGTTCACCCTTATCCTACCAATTTGGTGGGGGAGTTCTTTCCTTCTGAAATGTCTGCCATATGTCTGTGTTTGAGTGTGTTTTGCTAAACATTATATGAAGCAAAAGCAACAGCCTTTAACAATAATGTATTAAGAGATTAGGCATCATTCGCTGGTCTCATTTTCAGATTTAAACTGCTGTTACATTACATACCTACATACATAAATATATATACAAATAACACAATTTATAACTTGTAGTTGTTATTGCAGAAATAAATCAAATTTCCAAAGTCCTTATCCTTTATTTGATACTGAGTCATAGCTTATGACCTTCTCTAAGTGGCAATTTGAACACAACAGCTACGTGGACATTCTGGAGTTGTTGCAAATGATTTGAGTAAAAATGTAAATTATTGCGAGTAAGCCCAAATCCGCATTTCTTCTCCCTAAAAGTTTCTCACTGCAGCTATGCCAGATCTGGGTAGTTAACTGTTTTAATATTTTACAAGATTTCTAATAAGACACAGTGTTGCTAGTCCTCATAGGACTCAACCTGGATAAATTAGTCCGACTGTGCTAATTTTTATCTTTTAAAAAGTTACAACTTAAAATGTAATTTGAAAAATGCTACTTTAGTAGCAAATGGAGTCAGTTGGCCCTACTATTGTTATGTCCTATCAAAAACCGCCTGTTTTTGAAGTGAAGTAATGAGTGATTTTGCCACTACTTTGCTGCCTCGTTGACACCTCACAGAAGTCTCAGCATCATTTATTTTTAAGTGAAAGTGAAACAGGAACAGCAGTAATTAATATTGAGTTATGAATCTTTGATTTTGCAAATTTCTCCAAAATTTATATTGACTGTGTTCAAAACTTCACTTTTTAGAAGTGACATCATAGTGAATTTTTATTGCTGTCACTAGATTAAAATGAAATCAGACAGCTGATATTTTACTTCATCTTGGGACCTTTTAGTTGTTTCTTCTCAGTATTTGTCATGGAGACATTTGTGTTTAGTTATGCTTATTACAGAAAAAGGCAGTAACTGAATTAATCTCTTCCTGCATCCCTGCCACCCACCTCTGCTGCCCCCTCTCCAAAAAAACCAACTTGTCCTTGTTTTTACTACACACAGCTTTTATATGAATGCTTGTTAGTAAATGCACAGGCTGAATTTCTATAGCCTACTGCTGCTGTACTGCACAGATGAGAGTGCAGATTGACTGTATGCAAACAGTATCATAGAAATGATTTGCAGAGACTCTTAAGGTCGAAGAGCAAGGAAAGTAAGGATGCTTCAGTGACAGAAAACATGTTTTTTGAAGTGGATTGTAACCAAGGATTGCTTTTATTGTTTTTTCATTGAAGGTGATTTTGCAACTCCTCGAGCTATTTTGACAGGACATGACTATGAAATCACCTGTGCTACCGTTTGTGCTGAACTTGGCTTGGTAATAAGTGGTTCAAAAGGTGAGCAACTGTTGTCTTATTTTTACTTATAAAGCTATAGAACTAATGCAAAAATGAATACAGTCTCAGGGGGTAGAATTTATTTCCTTTGGTTATATTTTTAAGTTTTCTTTTAGTTGCTACAGAACTTGAGTGAATTTGAAACCTCTTTTTAAACATGTTAGAACTGAGGGTTATTCAGTCATCCAGGAGAAAGAGCAGATCATTAGGCAACCACATCAGTTTCCCTGTTTTAGCTTTTGTTTGCTTATGCAGCCTAATTGCATGTAGTGTACAGTTGGATCCAACTCTTGACTGCCGGTATGGTCAGGAATGTAGTTCTGCAGTCAGGTTTGTTTTTGTTATAGATAACTTCTCAGAAAGAAAAGCAAGAATTATTTTCAAGACAATGTGCTGTTTAGTTTGTTTGATGAAAGGCACA
Source organism: Nothocercus julius (assembly GCA_013398735.1). Taxonomy (NCBI): domain Eukaryota; kingdom Metazoa; phylum Chordata; class Aves; order Tinamiformes; family Tinamidae; genus Nothocercus; species Nothocercus julius. The sequence continues at coordinate 1,393,485 of VZSV01000024.1, forward strand.
TATATGCTCCGCACTGAAATTGGTAGTAATTCTGCTCAGGCGTTTTGAATTCAGCTACAGAGCTACACGACAGTTGTGTTCTCCTCAAAGACCTGCTTTTGCCAGACAGCTTAGAAAGAACAGTATTGATTCCACAGATACTGTTGATTTTTTTTTTCCTTCTTTGATGACCTTCAGTTATTTTTAGACGGGAAGTTCCTTAGATTTAGGATCTTTCTCCCTCAGTGTTTCCAAGGTACCTACTTTGGGACCTTTCCAAAGAGGGGTGTACTGAGTGTTTGCAGCTATGTCTATTCCTGTTTTATGTACGTGAACATTTGTGGCTTACATAGAAAACAGGTATTTGTCCAAATTTATTAAGAAGCAACTGCTTAGTTGATCATATATGGATTAAAATCTTTATTAAGAATATGTGTGAATACTAACACTTTCAGAGTACACGCATTATAAATTAATTGTATTTACATCTGTGTGTCTTCATATTCTGAAATCTTATTTAAGGATTCAAAACAGTAAATACATTTATTTTTCTGCACTCAAAATTAACTACTACCAATTTTAAAAGGAAATCCACAAAAGAAAAAAAAAGGAAATCCACAAAATCTTTATTAGATCTTTAACTCTGTTCGGTGCTCTAAAATACCTTTAATACCAAACATTTAAGGGATAAGCTGTTCTCAGTATTCTGATCCTCATAAGCTTTCCACCTAAATATGGTAAAAGTGAGTATAATGTACTATAATAGTGATTACTTAAGGAGAAACTATTACTTACTGTTTGTTATAGGATGCCTTTAAATGAACTTTTAAGTCAATAATTAAACTTCGTAATTTGACTTAGTAACTTTTATTTTATCTCATTAGAAGGACCATGTCTCATACATTCTATGAATGGAGATCTGCTGAGGACATTAGAAGGTCCTGAAAATTGCCAGAGACCAAAACTTATTCAGGCTTCAAGAGAAGGCCACTGTGTCATATATTATGAAAATGGCCTCTTCTGTGTATTTAGTGTGAATGGGAAGCTTCAAGCCACCATGGAAACAGGGGACAGCATAAAGGTGAGTGCATGATAATGTGTGCTAAGGACTATAAGCTTCAATATCAGGAAAAGCCACCTGTTTTGCAGTTGTGTCAAGCTTCTTTCTGTAGTCGGGCCATAGAAATACATGGTCCTAGATCACAACAGTGGTGGTTTGGGGGGCAGGGGGAAAGTGGGCAGGTATTCTCACTAAGATTACTTTAGTTTTTGAATAGCTCTCCATAGGAAGGAGTATCATGTAGGCATTTCCTTGAGCTGAAGGTTGCAAATATTACAAATTATTCTTTAGGAGAATTCAACAAGCAAGACCAAGTTTAGTAGAAACTTAGAGAATATAGCAGAAACATGGAACAGGATCCCCTTATGGGGCTGGCATTTGACTACATGAAGTTGCAGTCCGTCTTGGCAGTACTCTTGGTCTGAGGAGCATTTTTAACATCAGCCAAAGGAAAATGTTGGTTTTTTTTGTTTTTGTTACCCTATTGCCGTGTTACATTACCAAACCTGCACACTGACTTTTGCAGTCAGATGGAAAAAAACAGTAACTCAGCTGCTGAGGTTTCCAGTCGTGTCTTGAGTTGAAAACTCCCAAAATTTTCTCTTTTATTTGAATTTCCTGTTTCATGAGGAAAAATGCCTCCTCCTCCTCCTCCTCCTTCTGCATGTTTAACATAATTATTGAAATTTTTTGAAATTCTTTAATATTTCACAGAACTTCTTCATGTGAGAAGTTTTCACATATGCACCCACTCTTTTCTTGACTCAATACATACTATTTTTAAGATGGATTTTTGGCTCTAAAGAAGCAGAAATATGGAAGTATGGAGAAAATCAGCTTCATTATTTCCATAATGGGAGCTAGCATTGTATAGTTCATACTGAACAGTAGATGCTGCTTTACCAATGACAGTTGCAGTGTAGTTCTGTGTATTCTGCTTAAAGCCTTCTAAAACTTTGGAACATACTATAATCTGTTAATCCAACATCCTTCTGTTTTCAAAAGGTCAGATAACGTGGTTGTGGCGTATGCAGAAATCACTGTATGTGCAGGTCTCATAGTGACAAAGCGCAGAGATGAGATGGCAAAATCTTTGAATGTTACGGCAGCTGTAAATACAGGTTTGAGGAAAATGATGTGCATTATTTCTGTCCCCAGACATTTTTCCAAATGAATGTAGATTCTTGCTTCAATTTTTAATCTTCCTTCAATTCTCTGAAACTGCCCCTTTTTCTGCCCTTGTCCAAAAGTTTCAGAGATTTTCAGCCTACCCTTCATCCCAGCTCCTGCTTGCTTCCTATAAAGCAAGTACCCATCACAGCGGTTTCTCTCTCTTCTCTTTTTGCAATAATAACGTTGATAATCTGTCACTTTGAGTTGTGATTGTATTGTCAGCTAGGCCAGCAAATCTGTAAAATATCTAGAAAACCCTCGCTGGCTAAAACAATTTCTGTAGTG